>CM049884.1:4251899-4314399 GCA_027474115.1 Schizopygopsis malacanthus | reverse complement strand
ATTGGTTTTTGTGTATCAGAGATCCCGCTGGGCTGGCTGAGGCAATTGTCCAGGCAGACTCTTGCACTGTCACGGCACCAGCTTCCAGATTATCAATTTAACTGAAAAGCAGTCAATCAAGAAGAAACAAGGTTTGATAATGCAGGTTGATTGTTTGTTTAGGAATCACGGCACTTCATAATACAAGTTAAAGCAGAGTGGTGTGGCTCAAGAAGAACATGTCTGAATAAAAAAACACTCAAATAAAAACCCAAATATGGCCTGTTGATGAATTCCAAACAGCTCGTAGCTTGTCTATTGAAATGGATTATATGTGGCCCGCCAAGCATAGTTTACAAATCATTCAGTTTCACAATTCAGTTTCTGGCCCCCTTTTTAAAAAGTTTGGCCTAAACTTACACTAAAGTTTGATTTGTAAAAGATTTTAATTGTTTTTCAATTTCGATTTGTTAACATTGTTGCACAATTTCTCCACAGATATGGAGAAATGTATCAATGGCTCCCTTCATCACCAAGGGATCCTCTGAAGTGAATGGGTGCCGTCAGAATGAGAGTCTGAACAGCTCATAAAAACATCCTAAGCCACACGACTTTAATCCATCAATTACCTTCTTGTGAAGAGAAAAGCACAAGGGCACGTATATTTTTTCAGATGTTAATATGCAAAAACAGTCCAGACTAGTTCTAACAAATACTGTATGTTGGTGGATTTTAGTGTTAATTGATGGACTGGAGTGGTGTGGAATACTTGTGGATTATTGTGATGTTTTTATCAGTTGTTTAGACTAATTCTGATGGCACCCATTCACTGCAGATGAAAGTGTTTTGAAACAAACACCTTTACATCTTGGATGTCCTGAAGAGTCAATTTTCAACTATTTTTATTTTGGTGTGAACTATTTATTTAAACATGCATTGTGCAGTCAAGTCATGAATGGCTATGCTCTTCTTTTGTGTGTTAGTGTGTGTGTGTGTGTGTGTGTGTGTGTGTGTGTTTACCTGTATCTACATGAGGGTCAGAAACACTGAATATTTAATATTTTGGTAATATATAATTATGTTTTAGCAACTTTAACTGCTTGAGAAAACAATGTTAAAACAACATGGGCAGAAACAAAAGCAACAAAAGCAACATGAACCTAAACATTTTATAAGCCATTAGAGTACAGATGAAGTATGCATACTTTCTGCAATCTGTGGCATTTTGAAGAATGCATTTAAATATAGTAAAATGTGTTAAACATAACTCAATTTATGTGTGTACTGGAGCGGGCATTTTCAATACATTATCTATGGTAACTGAGCAGCAGACTCACACCCTTGAAAAATTTGACAGAGAGCAGAGCATCATTGTGCAGTAGTCCAGAGAGCATCATTGTGAAGTATTCAACTTTATTCAAGCGGGTAGAAAATGATGGGCAGCATCTAATTGCCATGTAGTGAGGGTAGTGATATATGTCATGAGTGCAAGGAAAAAAAGTATATAAGTATAAATATATATATATTAAAGGATTTTTTTTAGCAGTGACGGAAACATTTGAAGGCCGTCCGTCATTATGGCAGATTGCACTGAGAGTGATCTATTGTCATTTACAACTGTAATTCCCAGCCCTGTCCCGTTAGTGCCGAGTGCGCTCCAGTCAGGCAGCAGAGCACGGGATCATCAGCTCCAGAACAAAAGTAAGTCTTACAAGTCTTCAGCTATGCATTTGAGGAGAGTACCCAGTTTAAGCTACAGCGATCTTTCAGACCACATTAAAGAGTGCCAAAATGGTATTTATTGCTTGAATTTCCTAATAAAATTGACAGAATTTGAAATCTGAGACTTTTGTTTCATATAAAACGTAACAACGCAATGTATTGGATAGAAGGTACATCTGTACTGCTCATTCATCAACTGAAAACAGCATCTATTGTGATTTAATAATCGATATTGGTTCATAAATATGAGAATCTAAAATCGAGAAATATTTTACCCAGCGCTAGTATATTTTGTTGTTTATAGTGGCCTCCGCTGTCACTGTGGTGTTGAACATGAAAAATGATGCACAGTCTGTTCATCTGTTCTCATCATAAATAAATAAATCCATAAACCTATATGCTCGTCCTGTAGGATCATTATTAAAAATGAAAATGAAGAACAGAAATAGAAGCAATTAAATGTGTTATTATAGCTAAAATATGAAAATTTAAATGATGGGTAATAATAGATTATGACGGAATTTTTTATGACCCTGCCCGTCAAAATGATGGAAAATGTTCAAGTCTAACGCAACCTCTGAGACATATATATATATATATATATATATACAGTCATGGCCAAAAATATCGGCACCCTTGGTAAATATGATCAAAGTGTAACGAATCCGGCCTCTGTGGTTCCCCCTGATCGTCATCACCGAGTATTGACGTCTCTCTCCGAACTCCATTTCCCATCATCCTGTACCAGGACTCTGCTTGCTAGTTCACCTGATGCATATCTATGGGACTCCTTAAGCCACACTCACACACACACTCATCGCGAAGTCTTGTATTGCCCCGGCTGACATTTCTGAGCGTTCTCATCTTTCTCTGTTTGAACTTTGTGTTTTGACTCTGGACTGTTTCTCTCGTTTTGGATTGATATCTGCCTGTCACCGTTACCGACCACTGCCTGTACGACTGTGTTAACTCTTATTAAAGCTGCAAATTGATCCCCACTCTGTTGACTCATCATTACACAAAGAAGGCTGTGAAAATTCATCAGCATTGTTAATCATTTGTTCTTTCTTTGTTTCTTTCTTTGATTTTTTTGAAATTCACAAAAAATCTAACATTTCACTGGATAATAAGAATTTATAATCGGAGGAAATATCATTTTCAAATAAATGTTTTCCTCTAATACACATTGGCCACAATTAACGGCACCCTTTTATTCAATACTATTTGAAACCACGATTTGCCAGTTTAACAGCTCTAAATGTTCTCCTATAATGCCTGATGAGGTTCGAGAACACCTGACAAGAGATCAGAGACCATTCCTTCATCCAGAATAACTTCAGACCCTTTATATTCCCAGCTCCATGACGGTGCTTCTTCTCTTCAGTTCACCTCACTCATTCTTTCTCCAGGGTTCAGGTCAGAGGACTGGAATGGCCATAGCAGAAGCTTGCTTTTGTGCTCAGTGACCCGTTTTTGTGTTGTTTTTGAGGTTTGTGTTTGGATTATTGTACGTTGGAAGATTTCTAACACAGTCAGTCACATATTGATTTTTTTATCTGTTGGTATTTGATAGAATTCATGATGATATGTGTCTAAACAAGATGTCCAGGACCTCCAGCAGAAATATAGGCCCACAACATCAATAACACAGCAGTATATTTAATTGTACACATGGGGTACTTGTTATCCCTGTGTTCACCAAATCCATCTTGAGTGTTTGCTGCTAAAAAGCTCATTTTTTTAGTTTCATCTGATCATAGAAGCCAGTCCCATTTGAAGCTCCAGTCGTGTCTGATAACTGAATATGCTGAAGTGCGTTTTTGGATGAGCTAGGATAATTTTTCTTGAAACCCTCCCAAACAACATGTTGTGATGTTTGACAATTCTTTTTAAAGGTTTTCCGACCCCGAGACTGAACTATTTTCTGCAATTCTCCAGTTGTGGTCCTTGGAGAGTCTTTAGTCACTCAAACTCTCACCTGTATTAGGACGATATAGACACACGTCCTCTTCCAGACAGTTTCAGAACATTTTAATGTTTAAAATGTTTAATTATTTCCCTGATGGTGGAAATGGGAATTTTCACTGCTCTAGCTCTTTTCTAAAAAGCCACTTCATTAATCTGTGAAGCTCAATTATTTTTTGCTGCACATTAGAAATATATTCTTGGGTTTTTCTCATTGTGATGGATGATTAAGGGAATTTGGGCTTTGTTCCCTATCAGTCGGTCACTCTCGACGTCACGTCGGAGGACCGACGAATTGGGATCTCGCTTAGAGAGACCTATCCACTTCGAGTGTAAACTAAACGAGCCAATGCACATTGGCATGCGATTATTGCATCCAGCTGCCGCTGATCACAGCGTGAGCATAAATAGGCAGCAGGTGCAGCGCATATTCAGCTTTTCGCTTCGGAGCCGAGCGGTGTTTATCGTTCTGCTCCACTTACCTATCTGAGAGTGCCTCAAGAATTTGGTGTTGGCGGACGGCGATTCAGCGGTGGTGGTCTCCTTCGTCGAGTGGATTGCACACATCAGGCTGCACTACCCCCTGTTGTGTTGCAGCGACCATCTTGTGTTGCAGCTAAAAGAGTGACCACGTCTTTTTTCCCTTAAAGATGCCCTTCCGCCCGTCGTTTCATGCGGCGACCATCCGGGTGAGCGATCGCTGCCTCTCGTGTCTGGGCATTGAACACGCAGAGGCGGCTTTTGTGGACGAGTCATGCCCCCATTGCTCGAGTGGAGGCCTCCACCGTGTCCCGAACCCTCAAGGCTGGACGATTGGTTTCTCGGGGTGGCCCGCGCTGGTTCTCAGGGCCCCACCCCGGTGCCTTTCTTCCCGGAAGTGCATGATGAGCTCACTGGAACATGGACGGCACCTTTCACTGCCAGAAACCGCTCCAGTGGCTCATCCTCCCTCGCCACCCTTGACAGCGGAGCGGCGCGGGGGTATACGGAGGTACCGCCGGTGGAGCGATCGGTTGCGATGCAATTGTGTCCAAGGACCGCTTCTACCTGGCGCGGTAATCCGTTGATCCCCTCCCGGGCCTGTAGGCACTCGTCGGCCCTGACCGGCAGTGCCTATGCGGCCTGCGGAGAAGCTGCTTCAGCCCTACACGCTATGGCGTTGTTGCAGGTTCACCAGGCCAAGGCACTGAGGGACCTGCACGAGGGTGGTCACGACCCAGGAGTTCTCAGTGAGCTTCGGACCGCCACGGACCTCGCGCTACGAGCGACGAAGGTTACGGCGCGGTCTCTGGGCCATGCGATGTCCACCATGGTGGTCCAGGAACGCCACCTCTGGCTGTGTCTGGCTGACATGAAGGAGGTAGACAAGGCACGGTTCCTGAATGCCCCCGTGTCCCAGACCGGCCTGTTCGGCGACGCGATAGAGAACTTCGCCCAGCAGTTCTCCGCTGCACAGAAGCAGACTGAGGCAATCCGGCACATCCTGCCCCGGCGTGCAGCTGCTGCCTCCACCCGGCCGCCGGTGGCAGTGCCTCGGTCTACTCGTCGCCGAGGGCGGCCCCCTGCCGCCGCCCCCGCTCCCGCGCAGCAGACGCAGCAGCCTCCAGCCAAGCAGCGCCGTGGAGCCGGCCGCAGGGCAGCCGCCCCGCCCGTCCAGGCCCCCGCCAAACCAGGCGGCAAGCGTCGAAGCAAGCGGCCCTGAGACGGACGACCCAGGGATGGAGATGTTTGCTCTTCGGGAGATGGTGAACGCACCACTCCCTCCCCCAGAGGAGGACCGGGCGGAGAATCTTTTGTTTCCTTTTCTGCCACTGGCCTCACGGTCAGTGGTACCCAAAACCTCGGCAAAAGAGCAGTTTCCTCTATCTCTGGGTCCCCAGAGGGGACGGGGGGTTGTGAACGAGTCAAACTTGAGTTACACTCACCCTCCTCTCTCGCCAGTGGGCAGCTGTGGGCGGTTCGAGAGGGCGGTCAATCGCACTACTCACGCACCCTCTGCCAGAACGCAGGTAAGTGCGTCACACACGCCGACCCCGCTTCGGACCGGCAACGAGACGCCCAAGCCGGGTCCCTGCGTTCCCCCTCGCTGCCCCACCGCGGGTACGTCAGTGGGTTCGTTGGTGTCACTAGTACGGTTCTGGGGGGCCTGGCTAGCGCTCCCCAACCTGTCTCGTTGGCTCCTCCGTACCATCAGACTCGGCTATGCGATTCAGTTCGCCCGGCGACCTCCCAAGTATCGCGGCATCCACTCCACCACAGTGAGGGCAGCGGATGCCCCCATCTTGCGAGCAGACATCGCAGTCCTACTGGCGAAGGACGCGATAGAGCCGGTCCCTCCAGCCGATATGAGGTCGGGGTTTTACAGCCCTTACTTCATTGTACCCAAGAAAAGCGGTGGGTTAAGACCAATCTTGGATCTGCGCGTTTTGAACCGGGCCCTTCACAGGCTCCCGTTCAAAATGCTCACACCGAAACGCATCTTTGGATGCGTCCGTCCCCGAGATTGGTTTGCAGCGATCGACCTGAAGGACGCCAGTTGGGCCTTCAGGTCAACTGGGAAAAGAGCAAACTCTCCCCGGTGCAGAGGATCTCTTTTCTCGGTATGGAGTTAGACTCGGTCAGTCAGACAGCGCGCCTCACGCAGGAACGCGCTCATTCGGTGTTGAACTGCTTGAATACATTCAAGAACAGGACGGCGGCACCACTGAAACAGTTTCAGAGGCTCCTGGGGAAGTCCTCTATACCCTCTTGGGACCTGTCCTTAGTGCTTAGAGCACTACAACAGGGCCCGTTTGAGCCCTTGCAGACAGTCGAGCCCAAGTTTCTTTCAATGAAAACTCTGCTCCTGCTTGCACTGGCCTCCATCAAGAGGGTTGGGGACCTGCACGCATTTTCGGTCGACGATTCGTGCCTACAGTTTGGACCGGCGGATTCCCAGATAATCCTGAGGCCCCGGCCCGGCTATGTGCCCAAGGTTCCCACTACTCCATTTAGAGACCAGGTGGTGAGCCTGCAAGCGCTGCCCCCGGAGGAGGCAGACCCAGCCCTGGCTTTGCTTTGTCCCGTCCGAGCATTAAGACACTACGTTGACAGGATGCAAAGCTTCAGGACCTCAGACCAGCTCTTTGTCTGTCACGGAGGCCGGCAGAAAGGGAAGGCCATCTCCAAGCAGAGGATGGCCCACTGGATAGTGGATGCCATCACCCTGGCTTATCAGGCACAGGGTGTGCCTTGCCCGTTCAGGTTGAGAGCTCACTCTACGAGAAGTGTAGCGTCCTCCTGGGCGCTGGCTCGTGGCGCCTCACTGACAGATATTTGTAGAGCTGCGAGCTGGGCGACCCCTAACACATTCGCTAGATTCTATAGCCTTCGTGTGGAACCGGTTTCCTCCTGTGTTCTCACCTCAAACGGGTAGAAGCACTGAGGGGCCCCGGTTTCGGGTCGGCTTGCTAAAAACTGCTCCAGAGAGTCCACTGTAGACCCTGTCGAGCTCCTCCATCCCCTCGGCAGCTGGACGTGGCGGAGCGTCCGGCGCCAGGCCCTCACTCGATGAATCCTTGAGAACCGGTAGAGGGCTGGGTTCCATATGTAGAGACCGTTCGGATCCCATATGTGTATTTCCACGGTTAGCCTTAGAGCCCGTGTTTCCCGGCAGACTTCCTGCTACTCCAAGAGGTTACAATCACCTCCAATCTTCCATATGCATCTGACTATTGTCCATATGTGTAACTGCCTCTGAACCTCCCTCGGGAAGGCAAGGGCTTCCGCAGCGTCTCTGTTCTGAGCTGAACGGGTACGTTTTCCCAGTGTTATCCAGTCCTACTGAGTGGGTAGTGCCATAGCAACAGTAACGGATCTTCCTATGGGGGCCCTAACCTGCGCCAGAAAATAACGGCACAGGAGGCCTCCACGGGACACTGGAAGGGGCAGTATCCGTGGCCTTTTGGTAGGGATCCCAATTCGTCGGTCCTCCGACGTGACGTCGAGAGTGACCGACTGATAGGGAACGTCTCGGTTACGTATGTAACCCTCGTTCCCTGAAGGAGGGAACGGAGACGTCACGTCCCGTCGCCACGGCTCCTGTACCACCGCTGAGCGGCCGGGCCCCGGCTCGGCTCCTCAGCGAAAACCTGAATATGCGCTGCACCTGCTGCCTATTTATGCTCACGCTGTGATCAACGGCAGCTGGATGCAATAATCGCATGCCAATGTGCATTGGCTCGTTTAGTTTACACTCAAAGTGGATAGGTCTCTCTAAGCGAGATCCCAATTCGTCGGTCCTCCGACGTGACATCTCCGTTCCCTCCTTCAGGGAACGAGGGTTACATACGTAACCGAGACGTTCTCCCTCCTATACATGCTTATGATTTAACTTATTATTTACTTATATTTAATAATATCATTGATACTTAACATTTTATTTAATATTTTTATTTTAAAATAGTTTAATAACGAATTAAAAATAGTCCCAATAGTTTTTGATATGGTACCAATATATGTAGAAGCATGGAATTGTACTGGTAGACTATAGAAATTTGGTACCATGACATTATATTACACACATTTCTAACTGAACGTTATCAGCATAACTGAAAATTATCTTATTTTTCCCCCTTTAGTAGTAACAGTTCCATATTAAATCTTAAGAGGGACTCTATTAGACTTTTTTAATACAACTGTGGCTATTACATGCTGTCAAATACACTTCTTCCATCCTACAACGGAAACCAAAAGCTAGTTTTAAAAATGGGGATGAGCCACTTGATATTTGTTTGATATCCGATATTGTTTGAGTGGATATTTCATCAGCACACTGTGCATTTCAAGGCACTTCAGTGGGACTTTAAATAAACAGTTATGCTGCTTTGCAAGAGCAATCTGAATAGCGTAGTTTGCCTATTACTCACCCTCATGTCACTTTAAAGGTATAAGACCCTTTCATCCGTGAAACAAAGAAGATGAAGGACGAGACATGAGGTGTACCAACATCATCGTGAAATTTGAGACCTAGGAAATTCTGAGTCCCACACTTTGAGAAACAATGCTATAAACCTACTGAATTTAACTAACCAGCTTTAACAAAGTCCGTTATGAAAGCAGTTCACATGAAAGAAGAAAGATGTCTACTATAATGCAGCAATGCTGAGAATGCATCTCGTAAATGATGGACATTGTAATTCTGTGGAAATCTGCTGAGCTGTCTGTGGCAGATTCTGTGTGGCTCTGGCCATAAGAGACAGTAATTTGGCTTAGCCTCCAACTACAGACAAAAGCTCATTAATTTGGGTGTTAACTGCGCTAAAACAGCAGCACTGCCAAACGATGCATGCTGGAAGGAAGGCATAGAGTGGTACGAGGTCATTCTCCATCTGTCATTGACCGTCCCTGTCTTCTCCTCTTTCTTCACATCAGCAGAACCAACTGAAAATGCTGTGGCGGGTGCAGGAATCGACTGTCACAAAGAGGAGAGTCTTTTAGCTTGTATTAAGTGGCCAATAGCTTTTGCCACCCACCAGTTCTCCTTTTTCCACATTGCCGGTGTGAAGATGAAGAGAGATAAGGCAGGGGCAACCAAGACAGCATCCCTCGGGAGTTTCTTGTATCTTCCAGCCACTCAGCAATTCAGCTGCAGGGCGAGATTGAGACCACTCAGCACAGTGGTGCGTCTGCAACCTTTTCTGGCCTGCCAATCAGGTGAACTATATCCTGGAGGCCGGGACTCTACCATAAGCTCTTGAGGAGTGGCGGTCAAACCGAGAATTATGGTGTATAGGTCACGGAAATCAAAGAGAAGCAATCAACACCACCATTATTAGGCTGTCAAGCTCTGGCTTTGATTGGAATAGACCCTTCTGGGCAAATTGTGCAATCCAGAAGTGCTCTAATTGTTTTAAAATGAACACTTAGTCCTCCACTCAAACAAATGAAACCTTACGATTTGGAACATCAACAGAGTGAGTGAACGATGACAGAATTTTCCTTAACACTTTATTTTATTTTAAGAGTCAATTCCTACTATTAACTAGCGCTGCATATCACTAGCATATAAGCACATATTAATGCCTTATTCAGCATGAGCATATTTTAGATCCCCACACATAAACTTTGGGAGTTTAATGAGACAAAGGTCATAGTTGATAGTTAGTTAATAGTGAAAATGTAACCTTTAAATAAAGTGTAATGTTTACATTTTTTGTTGACCCATTCAGTGCTCTTTTATCCAGGAAGTACTGTGAGTAATTGACACTGTGGAAGATGTAGACCACAGAAGGTGACCTTAAACACACAAGGAGCTTTCTTTGGCACAGGAATGTTTACCAGCTCACCTGATCCTTCAGTAACCTTCATTTATTGATCTAGGAGGTGCAAAGTACTTTACGACTCCAAATACAAAGCTTTTGCTCTGTCTTCTGACTGAGACATGGTGAAACCCTGATGACTACTGCCTTCAGAATCTTAAGAGAGAACTTTTCCTGCACCATGTGTGCAACCAACAGACATGAATGATAGTGTTCTTAAATTACCAGAACAATAAAATCAGAAGACCTTAGATACCACATAGAAGGCTGGCAACCACAGACAATACTCTAGATTCATGGTGGCAAATTTTATACAGAACATGTAAAACTCCTTTTAGTAATATTTTTGCAAAATCTTTAGACTTGTGAATGTTCACGTACACCAAACTACCTCCCTCCAAATAGTACAGCGTGTTACAGTGAGCGACTAGGGAAATAAAACCCCCCACAACTGATTTGAACTTCAGAAATCTATAGAAATGCTCTCTAGAATGGGTTTTTTGGGGAGTGAAGGGTTTTCTTTCATGCTCCTCAACACTTTGCTAAGATTCCATATTTCATTCAGAAAAACGAAATGCATTGAATTCAACTTATGTATGGCGTCTCGATTTTTGGTCACTATTTTTATTCACACCGTGCAACGAAATTAAGCAAAAATGCCTTGTCTGAGCAGCAAATACAGCTCCTGCAGTGCCAGGAGCACTTCCTCTGAATTCACAAGCTTAAGAAAACAGTTGGCTCTCTGAAGCAGTTCAATAAGAAGCAGACACATGCCTGGATGAATACGGGGGTGGAAATCAAGAAACAGCAGAGCTCAGAAAAACAAGAGCAGCATAAAACAGTCCCACGCAGTCTATCCGTCAGTTTTAAGGACATGTGATACTCGACTTGTAAGTGGTTTGTGAGGAGGCACCTGGTATTAATGCTAATAAGATGACATAACCATCCAAAAATAGCAAGGGCAGAATTCAGAATGGGTAGCATAGTCATGGTGCTGCTGTAGCATCTGTTATTGGAAGCATTTAAGGCTCATATTCCCAGACATATATTTTAAATAGTAACATGCACTTGTATACCTATCTGACCTAACTCTTAAAAATGACTTTGGTTTGCTGTTGATGTAGTCATTTTAAATAATAGCTTTGATGTTAATAAAAAACAGTTTGTTTGGATGTTTTCACATAAGAAATGTTTGTAAAATTGGAAGCACCTTGTGATTTTGCAGGAGTTTTATGCTTCAAAACCCCTTTCATCTTTGACCCACATGTCATCTGAGCATTGCTTGTCTATTTTTGTTCTCGATATTTGACTGTATTTTGAAGGTTCCCTTCAAAAAAAATTGTTTTAATTCACGTAATCTAAAAGACAAAATTTAATGTTAAATTTGTATATGCATGCAAAACACAATGTATAGATTGCACTTCATGTTCCCTTGCTCATTGCTCAAATACTAAAATAATATCAATTTAAGTCCATATGTCACACTAAAAAGAAACTATGCTCCTGGCCACAGCTCGAAAGCTGTAGTTCCACCTACACAACTGTGCGATGCTGTTTGAGGATGTTCGTTGGAACTATGGATTCAGAAAGTACCAAAACACTGAACTATATTAGTAACAATGAAACTTGCGGCCATAATGAGCTAGCAATGCTTTTGGGAAATACACCCCTATATGTTCTTTGCCCAATGATGCACTAAGGTCAGTAAAAGATGTACATTCTAAACATATAATCATAATTGTAATAAATAAATAAATGTGTTATATCAATATCATTACATTTTTGCACCATAAGATGGCATTACAGCCATTAACCTTCACACACTTTCATTAAGGTTTTTACCTGCATGTTTTTGCACATTGTTTACATCACAATGCAGGGCACGAGTTCTCTGTCATTATTCAACTTTTTGAAACTGACAGCTCTTCAGCTCTTGTGGTCTCATGGGACAGCAAATTGTCCACTGGTTCCACACTCCAAAATCTCAGCAGATGCAATGTGTCATATGGGTATAATTCGCCTACTCTAATCTTTTTAATTTGACAGACTGCTTTTTTCACAGAGTGTAGCTAGTTTGGATGCATGCAATAGGCATGTCAGACACATCGTGGTGCTTTTGCGGGCCAAGAATGTTCTGTACTCGTGTAATTTCCTAATCTTATTCCCCTGTCTCCTACTCTTCATTACCAGAAGAAACAAGTGCTTAAGAAAACTTGTATGTGAGCAGGAAACTTGGGCTCAGCTCTGTTTAGACATCGCAGCAAGGCTTGTGTTTTCCATCGTTCTCCATATTAATGAGTTTGCATCAGTTGTCCTATAAGTGCTGTCGTTCTAGACACATAAAAAGAACAGCCAAATGATTAAGCAGCAGCTTGGTCCAGATATATCAGGCCGGAACTTCACCTAATTGGATGAAATGAGATTCATGGGTGATGGATTTTGATAATTGTTGGCACTTGTTAGCCACCTCACACGGGCCCAAGCATGCAGTCATGCATATTAAGTCACAGACCTCCACTTAATGGGTGACGGACACAGACTTCACAATTACCTCACTAACTCCAAAGCAGGTTTATCAATGCTGAAGTTGATCAAATTAAGAACTGTTTCAAGAGGTCTAATAAGATACATGACAGACCGGACTTTGATGGGCAGGGATCTGAGGACTACTGTAAAAGGCCTCACAGCCGCTGAGGGACCTATACGCCGATTTCACGCAGCCGCCATTTTGAAATCGAAAGCGAGGCTCCGGTGGGAAGACCGAAGATTGCCTTTCACAGGAGCAGCGGTCATATGGGTTCCAGGCCGTACATCCTATCAACGAAAAGAGTGTGATAAAGAGTTGTCATTTATCGCTTTCCGATTATTATTATTGTAATGTTTTTTTTTTTTGTTTTTTTTTTACAAAACAGCTCGTGGGATTCAACATCCTTCATCGGCTCATTTTTCGACATCTGCAATATTAAATCGCGGTAGCAGCTCTAGGTTGGTAGTCCAAGTCATTGTTGTTTACCTTTACTTCCGGGTTTCTTCCCACCGGAGCCTCGCTTTCGATTTCAAAATGGCGGCTGCGTGAAATCGGCATATTGTCCCTCCTGTCAAGATCTTTCTGAGTTTGACCTTCATGTTAGCAAAAATTGAGCATTTTTATAAAAATCAGAATGCAGCTTGGGAGGTTGCACCCTCAGTGCTGCACATATGTCAGCAATAATTTGTTTGAAAATAAAAATCAAAGAGTTCAAAACGTGCAAAAGAGTCTGACAAAGCAGCTCCAAAAGCGGAAGGGCAAAGGTCAGCTTTCCAACATGACTTTCTGAACTATGCATTAAAGCACTAACCTAGCGCAGATGTACTATATAAGAGAATTCCCCAATGAGAATAAGCCATATTATAGTTTCCCTGTCTTGAACTATTTATGTAAATACTTTTAGTATTTGATGCAATATTCATCTCAGATGAATATATCGTTATAATGAACATACACACAGGGACATATTTGGTATTATGCTTGGAAAGATGCAGGGCAGTTTGTATTTTGAACGCGGTCCCTTTTGGAATGGAGCCTGTTTTGGATGCAGTACAGTCTACATCATCAACCAAAAAAATACAAATCAATAACAACAGCAGTGAGTCCAGTCTCCAGCTCCTCATCAAATAGAGATTTGTTGATCAGAGATTTTCTCAACATGCTTCATTTTGTATAATTCACCCAACATTGGTCTAGTTGCAGGTGACAAGGTATGAATATATGAAATCATTAACACTGCAAGTAAAGATCATTTACTGATTGTTAGATTACAATTCATGTTCCAAGCTCTTAAAATTGTATTTATGTATTGTTAGAAGTATTTATCATGAATTCATATATCATAAACATAATTAAAGGACTCATCGGATGCCCATTTTACATAAGTCGATATGATTCTTTAGGGTCTTAATGAAAAATCTATAACATACTTTGGTTAAAATGTCTCAATGGTAGTGTAAAAACACCTTCTTTACCCTGTCAAAATCAGCTCTGTTTTCATCAAGCTGTTTTTAGTCCATGTTGTTTAAATGCTAATGAGCTCTGCTGACCCCGCCCCTCTCTTCCGTACAGAAAGAAACTACGTGAAAACTATTGAACAGAATGAAGCTGTGTATATTTTTCTTGTTTTGCCTAAATATCATTTTTTTTTTTCATTTAGTACTGCCCTTAAGAAGCTACAGAAGATAGTTACATGTTTTCCAGAAGACAAATTAAGTTCAATTTACCCTGATCGTTTTCACGCCCCGGCTCTTAATGCATGGTTTCTCCTTCTGGAGCATCGGTGAGCGTTTGAATCTTCTGTAATAGATGCATATGAGTCCCTCAGTTGTCCTCGGTGTGAAAAGATGGATCTCAAAATCATACAGTCATTGTTGGAAGGAGTTCAAATACACAAAAATGCTGGAAAACCAAAGTATTTGTGTGAGCTGAAGGATTTTTCTGAAGAACAGCAAAACGTTTAACTGTTCAGGACAAACCATGGACTCATGAACAACTATCACTAAACAAAAAAACACAGCTGTGGATCATTAAAGTAACAACACGGTATTAAGAATTAAGCGTATGTAAACTTTTGAACGGGGTCTTTTTTATAAATTCAACTATTTTCTCTTGTGGACTACATGTAAACATCTTTTATGTGAAATATCTTATTCAGGTCAGTACTAAATAAACAATAGCATGCATTTTTTATGATCCCTCTTACTTGCTAAAATATTCAACATTTTGCAGATTCTGCAAGGTGTGTGTAAACTTTTGACTTTAACTGTAAATACATTTACTAGTTTTCATTAATGTATTTTACAACAATACAAAGAGCATTGTGTAACATTTTACCAGATTTAGTCCTACACTTTTATTTTATACTTTTATTTGTTCCCCACTTAATAATTTTATTTCACTAAATGTTTAGATTTTATAAAATTGTGCACTTGTGATTTTTCTAGAATAACTTTTGCTGCTAAATTATCTACTAACCTAGTTTATAATAGTATTCTTGTCATAGATTATATATTTTTGTATTTGTTATTTTTCATTAAAGTGTTAAGAAGTTGTCTATATTTAATAGATTGTGTTTATCACACAAAAGAGTGACGATCAGGTCAACACACACAGCGATACTCATCATTTTCTGGATCGGATCGGATCTGAAAAAAAATGGTATCGTTGCACCCCTATTTTTTGTATGATGTGATTCGTACAGAAACATACAATTTAAAGACAACTTTAGGAGCATAAGCAGATCGTTGGAGAACATATAATTGAGATTGTACAAATTCATACACATAAAACAGTTATACATGAGAGTGTGTTGTCCATATAACCCGCAAGGCATCATATAAAGCAAAATGATGGAGAACAAAAACAATAGTCCTCAGATGCCATATTCATAACAGCAGCATCTCAGAGAAACTACATTATAGACGAAGCAGCTAAATGAATGAACCCATGTATCTGGAAGTAAAGTGTACAAATTACATACTGCATGTTATCAGGATCAAAGAAGCTTCCTGTTCTTTGTGTAAATTAAGTATAATAACATGACATTAATTGTAATCTTGAATTGATTAATTAACATTAAGTTATTACTCCATCGCTCGTGAGTAACGTCATTAACAGCAGTCCTATATTGTTGAACCAATGTGGCTCAAATGTTACGGTTTACAGTCAAGACCAGCTCGTTAGCTTCTATAACGATGCTTCATACTATGGTGGTTAACGAGCGAGTTATGTCGTTTTAAAGGAAACACAACCCTGGTCACATTTCTTAAAATGTTATAGTGAACCATCCCTTTAAATCTACTTCTGTGTCTGTGGCAGTGAATAATGCAGAGGCTACATTCAGAGTTGGGTCCCTCTGGACTGAGCGGGGGAGCAGCTGCGCCTAACAAGTGGAGCATCAAAACTGTCATGGTTCATTCTCTAACAAGATAAATCAGTTTAAGCAGGACAACACCACACCACCCACCCTTTCCGTTTAGAACCAATCTCCTTCTGTTGGGTCATTCACTACCTAACGTGCATGTACACGCAAACTGGTGTTTTAGGAGTAAATATATGTATCAATAATACGGTATGTACAGTACATTTGTGTTATTTACTCAATCGCCAAATTTGTACAAATTCCTACTTTTATTATTAATGATATTAAGGGAGACATGTTGTTTTGTTCTTGTTCATTTAGTCAACATTTCTAACTACAAATACAACAAATAGAAAAGTCATTGCGCTAAACACTCGTCCAAAAGTCAAGTATAGGCCAATAATATGAGGTGCTTAAATCCAAAAATACAAAAGGTATAAAGACGAAGAAGATTCGCACTCATCCAAATTTAGCCCAAAAGGCTTATATCATTTTTTTTAACCGTTCCTCAGTGCCATGTGCTGCCAAGCAAACACCTGGACTGCGTTCCGCCCTGAAAAAACAGTGCAAAACATTTATTAAACAGAAACGGTGGTGCGTTGAACAGCCTGTTCTGTTGCAACTATGGCAGCTGAGAAGGCCATTCTTTGTGTTCTTTTTGAAGAATTTTCAGAGCCTGATGAAATCGGTATAAATACGTTTTTAATACTGCAAAATACGCTCGATGTGACAGTCACTGCCCTTGCCGTCCAGAATAAAACAGAACATCCCAATCATGTGAAGGGATTTGTGGAAACTGTGGTTTACACATTTGTAAATGACTTTACTTGGACCCATTGTGCGAGCTGTCTCTTTAATACCACGTTGTTTATATACATGTTGCTTCTGATTGGGCTGACATTTCAGACACACCCACCAAACAAGAGAAAATATATCTCAAACCCCGTTTCACACCGTTTCCAGGAAACATGTCGTTCAACCCGGAAACCGTAGCAAAACATTGGGCACCTGTGTGAACTTGAACTTGCCCCTGCGCTCATTAAAACATGTATTACCGTAATACACTTATTATCATGAAGAGACAAAAAAATACACATTTATATCTCAAAAAATCTGTGACCCTCTCTGTGAAAACAAAAGTCATTTTTTTGTGATTTGCAGTTTTCTACAAAACATCCTCCTTCATAAGGTAAAGAACATTCTGTGAAAATGTAACATTTATATCTTAAATATTGACTGAGTAAGGTCATGTTAAAGTTTGAAATTATGGTGAAATGAATGGTAGAAATCAAACTTTGATGCTTGTTATCTCATAATTAGATTTTGAGACTTTAGCCTGGATTTCACAGAGGGTCACATATATTAAAATACAACAAATACATTTACAAATCATCCAAAATTATACCAATAAAAAACTCATGACTCCAAACAAAAGTTCTTAGCATCTGTTTTGATATACAATAAGTAAACATCATACCCAAGTACTCTTTAGCGTCACCCATATATCCTTACATTATTATAAAAAACTATTCAAAGACAGATCTTCATTCATACCAAGAGTTGTAGACTAAAATCCACCTACCTTCCTTCTGCAAGAGTCTACCTTCTACATTCCCTCCTCTACGAGTCTGGGTCAACTTTTCAATAACATCTCAATGTAGATCTAAACCTGAATCAGACATCTCAACAAAATGACGAGCCACGGGAGATTTTAAATCTTTCCTTCTAAAAGCGCTCATATGTTCAGTGATCCGAGTCCTAATATGTCTATTTGTCTTAACCACATATTGTTTTATACACGGACAAGATAACAGATAAATCACATTAAAGGAAGCACATGAGACCAGTTGTTTAATTTTTTATGTGCGATCAGTTATACAACTCCGAAACTCAAAGTATATTTTGCGTACATTCTGCACATTTAAGACAAGGATAAAAACCAACATCCTTACTCACTTGCCCATCAATGCCATCCCTGACATAAGTATCCGATTTAACTAAACAGTCCTTAATATTCCTCGTTCTGTAAAAATCTTTTTGCCCACCGAATCACTGGATAGTATATACCAATGTTTCTTAATAATATCTTTAATGGCGTAACTATAAGTCGAGTATGTGGTGGTGCATACTACAGAGTAAGATGTATGCTTAGCTGGTCTACAGACTGCATTATTACGCTCTCCAAAGCGTCATCTAGCCACGATCTTGGATAACTCTAAGTCGAAAACGCTCATCCATCTCAACCGCATCTTTTAAGCGAAGGAAACCCCTTCTTTAAATGAGTGTAATGCCGTTTTTAGAAACAATAATAATTTAAGGGGGGGGGGGGCCTTGGGTATGATGTTTACTTCTTTAAACTTTTGTTTTCTAAAATAACTTTTTGATATAGTTATATATGGATCATTTTGGAGTATTTGTAAATGTATTTGTTGTATTTGGATATATGTTTTGAGATATAAATGTCTATTTTGTGTCTCTTCGTGATATTAAGTGTAATACATGAGTGCAGGTGTTTGCTCGGTAGCACATGGCACTGAGAAAGGGTTAATACCCCGAAAACATTTTGCACTTTTCCACCTTTGCACTTTTTTGCACAATTTTGTGACCTCTGAATAATAAACGATACAAGCTTTTTGGGCTAAATTTGGATGAATGAGGATCTTCTTCGTCTTTATAACTACAATACAAGTGCAAAACAATTCAAAACAGGGCTTGAGCAAAACATGTTCCTTTTATTTAATTTTTTTGTGGTAATCAACATAAACATAAAACATACGCTGTCAGCTGAGTCTAACTTTTACTGTAACACTTTAGTTTAGGGACCAGTTCTCACTATTATGTTTATTAGCTTGCATAATTACATTGACTGCTTATTAATACTTATATAGCACATATTAATGCCTTATTCTGCATGAGCATATTTTCGATCCCTTAATCCTACCTCATATCTAAACTTAACATATACCTTATTTACTGTTAATAAGCAGGAAAATGTGAAGTTTATTGAGGAAGAGTCGTAGTTAACAGTTAGCTAATAGTGAGACGGTAAAGTGTGACCACTTTTACTACTAAACTTACCTAAGGTTGTAGATCTAAAGTTGTGTAAATGTTCTCAATATTGTGTTATGCTAATGTCAGGTTTAGGTGATCAGCCGACTTGTTTTTGGAGGATGAGAAAAGGTGACATTGTCACAGCAAAAGCCAGGGAGACCTGTCACAGCCAATGATTGATTGTCAATCACTCTAACCATGCAACAAACTGGTAAATACATTTGCCTTCAAGGGATTGCACTCTGGGTAGACTTTGCGTCAGAGCGGTGAAGCCTATAAAAAGCAACTGGTGCGCTCTGCCAGAGGCAAAGCTAATTCAACAGGCATGCTGGGTTGTGTAGGAGGCTGGATATCACTCTCAAACTTTCTAAACTCCTTCCTGGTGCATGCTACTTACACAAACTTGGGTTGGGGATTGATAAATGGAAGTATGGTATTATTTTTTGTGGCTTGAAAACCATACTGAAAGTTTAACAGTAGAAATGCAGCATTAGTTTGACGTGCTCAGTACATACTCCACATATAAATATATAAATGCAACGACAAAAAAGCAAAATTAGGCATTTTCCTTTTGTTCCAGAAGTTTGAAGATAAAAAACTGCAAGTGGACGCTCGTGTTAATAGACCAAGCTTCCTATAGATGCACAGCATGTTGAATGCATGCATTTGTTACCTTGATAGTGATAAAAAATAGTAGTTATGTTGTTGTATTAGTGAGAATGTCCATCAAGGCACCGACAAAACCTGATTTTACATTTCTGTGTGAGATAGTAAGGCTGTAAATAGGAAAAAAAATGTCAATTTAAATGACTGCCTTGTAAGAATCTATAAAGAATATGGCAGCTGCAATCTATTTAATGGGCTCAGTATAAAGTACATTATGTGCTTCCTCCATTTTGCCACTGGCTCGGCAGCACATTAGCCACTACCGGCCTGAAGAAGGTGGTGTTTTGTTACATCATAAAATGTTATGAGAGCATTACAGAAAGCCATCATCCTCAGACACTCCATTGAGATGCTCTCAGAGATAGACAATCAGGACGGAGGGAGGGGTCTTACCAGGTAAGGGTCTTATATAAAGGCCTTCAGCCCGGGTACATTACAACAGGTACACACTAAAAACCACTGTATCAAGAGAGCAACAATTAGGTGACATTTATCTGAAAAGCATTTTATTAAAGCAAACCATTTTAACAGTTTTCTGACTAACTACAATACTGGTACTTACTTTTCAAAACACCACTTCATTATTTTAAAACACTAAAGTAATCGAACTACCGTTTTCAGTTCAACTATTCATTAGATATTAGTACTCAGTCGTAATAGAGACAAGTAACTATTGCATAGAAGCTACATTTTCTACAAATTCTATATTTTTGTCACTGAATTCTTATAGATATCAACTAGTATTTACTCCAGTTGTTGTTGATTCCAGTTCTACTTGTAATAGGTACTAATTATTCTTTATTTCCTTGTAACTATTCGAATAGTTACGACCATCTATTACAATTTTCCTCACACTAACAGAATAAAAATAGTACCTGTTAATGAGATGCTGGTGAGTATACCAGTTGTTAATATTATAAATTGAATCTTTCTAGTATGAAATACAACTAAGAGATTCTATAGTAACTGTTATGAAATCAAAAGTAAGTACTATTTTCTAGTGAATAGTTACTACAGCTTTGTGCCCTTTTCACGTTTCCAGGGTTCTCAGAAGCAGATATTGCCAAAGTTGGGTCAACTGGTGAATGGAAACTACAACAAATAGCCTAAAATGTTTCCATTTCCATTTTACGCAGTATTAATGCAATTATGTGACTTTCCAAAAGGAGAAAAAAATATACAGAGATTGATTACATTGTAAGATTTGCGGTCACTCCCTCAGCCTTTCATTAGAAACACCCATGCAGTAAAATACCAAATAAAACACATATATATCCATTGTATATGTGTGTGTGTGTGTGTGTGTGCATGTTTATGTGGTTTATGAGGACACAAATTTGTATAATAACATGGGTATGACATAGGTATTACAAGGAGAAGGTGATTTATGAGGACATTTTCAGTGTCCCCATAATTAAAAATGCTTTTAAATCATACAGTGTGCGTTTTTTGGGGGGAAAGTAGAAATGCACCGTCTCCTGTGAGGGCTAAGTTTAGGTGTAGGGTAGGTGTAGGGCAATAGCACATACAGCTTGTACAGTATAAAAACCATTACGCCTATGGAGAGTCCCCGTAAACCATAAAAACCAACATGTGTGTGTGTGTGTTTGTGTGTGTGTGTGTGTGTGTGTGTGTGTGTGTGTGTGTGTGTGTGTGTGTGTGTGTGTGTGTGTGTGTGTATATATAACAGATGTACAGTATACTGTCAATAACCCTGAAACTGTGAAAACAAGTTACCAGTCTGTGAAAAGTGTCCATTGTAAATATACAGCCTACTAGTCTGAGGTGATTAGTTCATATCATAGACCACAAATCCCCAGAGAAATTGGCTAAATGAACCACTGACCAAATAGATGATGGAGATCTCTAGTGGAACAGGTAATAATAATAATAAGACTATCTAATGAGCAAGTACTAGTGAACAAGTATTTTTAAAACATAGCCTACTATAAAAATCAGTTTTCAGTATAGCTACTAGATAGGCTATTACATATTTGTTAATGAACACAAGCTGTACAAGCCTACTTGAAATACGATGTGTCCCTATGAGACCTTGAGTGGAGGAGGAAGAGAAACAAGTGTAAACCGAGTGCGCCGTCCAGTGGTAATTCAAGGAACATCTTCTTTGTGACAGTGGTGTTGTGTTCGGCAGAAATGGCAGAGGATGCGAAATGCGAATGTTGGCTAAACTTTAGAGGAGAAACTTACGGTAAAAGACGTACTCGGTGTAACTTGACCATATCTTGTCGTCAGTATGCTGGTTGACGAGCGAGGCCGTCACTGACGAGTTACAGGCGACCATCTGGAAGCCGCACTCCGAGAGCATGTCGAAAGAGCGCTCCAGATGCTTGAACTTGAGGTAAAAGCGGGACGTGTATCTGTCAGGGGTCCTGTCTGGGTCCCTGCTCTCGTTCAGGGTCTCGCCAAAAACTTCTTTGGCCAGCGCAATCCTCCCACAAATCATAATCCGCGGCACCCTCCGGAATTTGGCATCGGTTTGACTCTCCCTGCCCATCGTACAAGACCCGCGATATCCGACTGTGATGAAGCCGCTTTTTCTGTCGGCGGGCACGAGCGACGGCGGGGGGCACATCCGCTGGTCGCTTCCCTGAGAGCCATCCTCGTAATCACTGTGGATGTGTTCGTCGGGACTGGGCTTCAAGTCGTCTGGGGTTAAGAGTTTAACCAAGTCAGGCAATAGAAAGTGCTCCGCTTCTTTCCTCAGCCTTCCCTTCTCAGGGAAGTGGTCAGGGAGGACAACCTGCTTGTCTCTGAGGTAGTCTAACACGTATCTGAACAAAAACCCATCCCGGTCGATGAAGTAACGACCTTTGGGGTCCCTGGCCAGATCATTCGATGCGTTATTTTTAGGAGAGAATATTTTCCCCAAAAGAGAGCCGGGGTTGCCGATTAACGTGGCGTGACGGGTATAATACACTTGCCCCCCGACGTTTAGTTCAATAACGTCAGAAAAACTACTGTCTTTAGCTCTAGAGTTTCCACTTAACGCCATTGTTTCGGTCATTGGTGCCAAAAAAATATCCGTATTCGGAAAGTTCGCTCTTTACAGCTTCAGGAAGGGTTTAGAAAACATCGACGATGGATCGTGCACATTCAATGGCAATACAAATAGCATTTCAACCAACTAATTGGAGCAGGTACCTTACAGTTACAAAAAGCAACCTCTTCTCCGCAGATGAAACAAACCACAAAAGAGGGAATGGACGGCGAAGTATCCGAGCTGGAACTACAGGCGCACAGCAGAGAGTCGCTCCTCCGCGCGAAGGAGGATCGGTTGCTCAGCAGCGGATGGACACTTATTCCTTCCCCTGAAAAAGATAGTACACTTGTATGCTAACGGAAGATGCTGTTGAAATTCTTCAAAAAACATTATAGAATAAAGCTTTTTTTCGGTTAAGCAGGTCCAAAGTTCTTTACAAGTTCGGCAGCGGTTTGAATCCAACTTTGACGACCAAACTGGGTAGTTTCAAAAGAATATAATTGAAAACAGTTCAAAACGCATATTGTATAGCGACTGAGGGGGTCCATCGATAATCCCAGCTGTTTAGAAGTAAATCCCGTCTGTGATCCTCGGACATAATCCAGGGTTTGTGTTGCTGGGGTTTAGAAGTGAAGATGATGCAGCATCGCTGGCTCTCAGGGCTGTGGCGCGGGAAAATAACCGCCTCAGCTGTTGTTGCAGGAAAAAAAAAACATAATGGGTTATCATAAATTACATCATCTTAAAGGAGTATGCACGCGATGCCATGGCGTTACTGGCATACGGGTCTGTGTATAGCATCAGTGTCAGCCAGCTGTGTTAGCTATAGTTCATGCAGTCAGTATATTGATTTAACTATAGAAAACCGACTGCCTGGAATGACATTGTGTGCTCTCATTTGTTAGTTCAAGCGTTTGCCAGTGATATACAGTGATATACAGTGAATACAAAAGAAGTATTCTCAGTTTGTGTGAGACTGTTCTGTGGAGGAATCAGTCAGTTTCAGGACCCTGGACAGCGGAAGCAGTACCTACTACCACAGGCTGCCAAAGACCCCCAGTTGAGACGAAATCTTCTTAAAATACAAAATTATATTAAAAAAGTTGCATGCCATTATACTAAGGCAAAATACATTCTTAAGAAATGATCTGGAATTTGTTTTCTTTGTATTAAGTCAACAGAGTATCTTTTCCCTATACATATTATTAGAGGATAAACCAAAAATAGAAGTAAAGAAAGAAAGAAAGAAAGAAAGAAAGAAAATAAACATTTGCAATTCAAATCAAATGTGTTTGTGCATTTCCAGAGCAGCTTTAGAGAGAATATTGGCTTATAAACCCCAGTGAGCAAGATAACGGCAGCTACGAGGATTTTGCATGATGCAAAACTTACCGATGAAAAATGAATACCCCACCACCCATTATTTGTTGTTTTATTATAGTTTTGTAGACTGTGACTGTCAATACTGAGGTAATCTAATATTTTTTTTTTTATTTAGTGTTCTTAAACACCAGTTTTGATAAAGGTGCTTACATCAATTATTGTTTAATAAATATTATTATTGTTGTTGTTTACATTTAGCAGACGCTTTCATCCAAAGCGACTTACAGTGCATTAAGGTTATACACGTATTGTCAGCATGTGTTCCCTGGGAATTGAACCCACAACCTTTGCGCTGCTAACGCAATGCTCTACCATTGAGCCACAGGAACAGTATGGCATATTGTAAAAAAGCATATGACCCCCCCATGATAAGACCCAGTGTAGTATTTCAGAAACATTAGACAGCATACATGGATATGATGATAGATAGATAGATAGACAGACAGACAGAGAGACAGAGAGAGACAGAGACAGACAGACAGACAGACAGACAGACAGACAGACAGACAGAGAGATAGATAGACAGACAGACAGATAGATAGATTAGACAGACAGACAGACAGACAGACAGACAGATAGATAGATAGATAGATAGATAGATAGATAGATAGATAGATAGATAGATAGATAGATAGATAGATTAGACAGACAGACATACAGACAGATAGACAGACAGACAGACAGACAGACAGACAGACAGACAGACAGACAGACAGACAGATAGATTAGACAGACAGACAGACAGACAGATTAGACAGACAGACAGACAGACAGATAGATTAGACAGACAGACAGACAGACAGACAGACAGACAGACAGACAGATAGATTAGACAGACAGACAGACAGACAGACAGACAGACAGACAGACAGACAGACAGACAGACAGACAGATAGATTAGACAGACAGACAGACAGACAGACAGACAGACAGACAGACAGACAGATAGATAGATAGATAGATTAGACAGACAGACAGACAGACAGACAGACAGACAGACAGACAGACAGAGAGAGAGAGAGATAGAGAGAGAGACAGACAGACAGACAGACAGACAGACAGACAGACAGACAGACAGACAGACAGACAGACAGACAGACAGACAGACAGACAGACAGACAGACAGACAGACAGACAGACAGACAGACAGACAGACAGAGAGACAGACAGACAGACAGACAGACAGACAGACAGACAGACAGAGAGACAGAGAGACAGACAGACAGACAGACAGACAGACAGACAGACAGACAGACAGACAGACAGACAGACAGACAGACAGACAGACAGACAGACAGACAGATAGATTAGACAGACAGATAGACAGTGCATTCGTTTGTAAGTAGGCCATGAGCTGTATTCATAAATACATGCATGTCTTCACCTCTTGTATTCTGGAGTGTAGCAGTTGCCTGGCTTACTTTAAATAGCTCAAAGTCGACTCCCGGCTGGCAGACTTCCTGTTGTTATTTCAGGACTGTACACCACATCTCTGAAAGCATTGGCATTCTTAATTTTTGAAAAGCTCTTCTTTGATTGGAAGAGTCTCGAAGGGCTCTCAGCAGGTAGCTGTTTTATCAGACAGGCCGATTCCTCTCGTGTCTCTCATATGTGTTCTCAGAAGATTTGTCTTTGAAAACATAAGCCTTATGGTTTCAGGTAAACCAGATAAACCAGGACAGACAGAAGTCTGGCTTATAAAAGAACCAGGTAGATAATGATGAAGACTTTGGCTTGTGATCATCTCGGTATCTAGAGATCTCTAATTTAATTGCTTTTTATCCATGTTTTTTTTTATACAATCATACCGCTGTAACATGCGAGTCCAACCTAAAGCTGTTCTAGTTTTAAAAGGCACAGATAATAGATACTAAAGACTTTTTGTGCTATCACAATGGTGCTCATTTACTGAATTAAAACAAACAAGCTTTTCTATTTTAGGACAGAAGACCTCTTTCATGTTAGAGTTTAGATACCAGGACATTTCTCTAGAGAGGCAATTATCCTGGAAGACTTCAATGTTCCCTTGCACGGTATTCTTTGACTAATGTATTTCCGAAGGTCAGTTAAAGGTCCTCAAGGGCACTGTTTCCTATAACAAACCAGGTCTAATAGATGTTAGGTTCTAATACATAAGGGGGGGGAGTAGCTAGCCAGCAAAACTAGCTTACACTCCTTACACTCCTGGCTTCACAATGTCATTGATGAACCTTTTTGTCTAAAAGGTTCTTTAAAGAACCATCTCTTCCTTACCTTTTTTATAATCTGAAGAACCTTTAGCATCTGAAGAACCTTTAGCATCTGAAGAACCTTTAGCATCTGAAGAACCTTTAACATCTGAAGAACCTTTAGCATCTGAAGAACCTTTAGCATCTGAAGAAGCTTTCTGTTTCACAAAAGGTTATTTGTGGTGAAAAAAGGTTATAATTCTTCAGATTATAGAAAGGTAAGGAAGATATTTTCTTTAAAGAACCTTTGACTGAACGCTTCTTTGTGGAACAAAAATGGTTCTTCTATGACATCGCTTGAAGAACTTTTGAAGCACCTAATTTTAAGAGTGTACTGTAACTACATTTTTCAGTAGCTTGACAGAAGTGACTCTACTTTTAAAATAATGTAGCGTTTCCACTAGCAAGCTAGTTTTCAAACAAGTAGCAGAATAGCGGCCCAAAATAATACAATAGCCTTTATTTAGTTATTTAGCATTTTTCTGTATTTATTTGCATGTACCAAAGTATTTAAGCAACTTGTATAATGCAGCTACTTTGCACATAATTATGGTACCTTTTCTAATTATATAATACTTTTTGTACATACTAAAGAAAGAACAAATATCAATAGCAATACAATTATAAATAAAAAAGCAATACAAATAAATAAAATAATTATGTTTATTACTGCCTGTGCAGTAATTTAATTTTATTTATTGCAATGTAAAGCAGATATAATGAACAGTGTTCTACAATCTGATAAATAATGCATATTTTCATATTAAATTCATAACAAATGAATACATATTACCTTAAATGTACGTAGTTATTTGTAATCTGATGTAACAAAGTATGCAGTTTGTTTGATTCGAATAACTTTGAATTATGGTTATTTTGATAATTGATATATCTGTCAGTTATTTCTTTGAAAATGTATTTTCATCTTCTTTATTTATTACAAAGTTATTTAAATCTCACCATTTGAAAGTAGAAGTTAAATCAGTAAATGAAACACTTTCAAGAGCTTTTTCAAGATTTCAAGATGAGTTTCGTCTATAGAAATGCATTGAGCAGTGCTAAATACCATTTGTTGTGTCCACTGTGCACATAAATGATTAATTGATCATCAAATGTATAGATGATTATTTTTTATCATCAGTTATTATTTGTTTTGTTGATTAGTTTTTGCTGCCCTACTTAAAATGATGTGTCGATACAGTTTTAAAGTAGCTTCCCCAGCACTGATATTACATGCATGAGCCAACATAAAGAAAAGTTGTTGAATAAAGTCTTGCAATAATATCTAGAGCTGCATATTTTCAGAGCATAGCTGAAAATGTTTTCCTCTTTGTTTGACAGTTGCCCTTTTGATTCACTATAAAAAAGCCATTTGTTTTAATGCTGTGAAACAAACACTCAATTCTGAAATGGAACAGTGTGATGTTTCTGCAGCGCTCTGAGTGAGAGGAAAACTACTTCATTACAGCATGCTAATTTGTGTGTTCCCTTTTTAAAAAGAAGAAAACCATCTAAAGAAGACACTCTAAGGAGAGGTGGTCTGATCTGTATGTCTTGAGGGAATTGGTTGTTTGTCCTTATTCACTGACCTGTACTCAGCACTCAGCAGGGTCAGGGCCACACAAACACTAGTAGTGCAGGGTTCTAGTCATGTCAAACAAGTACAGAGAGACTGAGATTCACAGAATGATATGTCTTGGTAGTAAAAAAAAAAAGATTAATCTCTAACAGGGATTTAAAGACCGTGCTGTCTTGTGATAATCATTATCTTCTATTCATTTGTTATATTTGATTTCATATTCATCAGAATTAAATGATTGAGTTATATGTGTGCGTTCTTATTTTATTACATTGCTGTTAGATTCAATCAAAACATGTCCTCTAATTTTCTGTGGATGAGTATCAAGAGGATTGTGTGAGTGTGTGACTATTTAATGCAATACTGTAAATATTTTATGATATCACACTGAAGAAGACAGCACAGAGAAAATGAAAAGCATAGGGAATCTTCAGTTAAATGCTGATCAGAAGTCTTATTAAATCCTATAGCGATTTGCTTTGTGCTCTCAGATTTTATTGGCATATGATATCACACTGAAGCAAGACAGCACAGAGAACACACACACACACAGAATCTTCACACACACATCACACACACACACTTAAATCCTATCAGCGAACTTTGTCTTTGTGCTCTCAGATTTTACATTGGCCCCACCACAACAAGGAAACATGCATGCACACTGAGACACACACACACACACACACACACACACACACACACACACACACACAGCTAAACTAGGTCTGCCTCTCTCCAGGCTGCTGCCTCCTGCTCTCTCTCTCTCACTCTCTCTCTCTCTCTCCTCTCCTGCTCTCTCTCTCTCTCTCCACTCCCCTCCTCTCTCTCTCTCTCTCTCTCTCTCCTCTCTCTCTCTCTCTCTCTCTCTCTCTCTCTCTCTCTCTCTCTCTCTCTCTCTCTCTCTCTCTCAGCTTAAATTTTATGGTGCATGTATGTGGTATTTATTTATTTATTTATTCATTAATTGGACAGAAGTGGTTCATAAAGGATTAGTTATCTCAAAAATGCAAATTAGCTGAAACTGGACTCGCCCTCAGGTTATCCAAGATGTAGCTGCATTTATTTTTTCATCAGAACACACTTGAAAAAGTTCCAAATGATTCCATCATTTGTTCACCAATGAATCCTCTGAATGGGTGCCGTCATCAGTCCAAACAACTCAAGAAAACATCACAATAATCCGCAGATAATCCATATGACAGTCCATTAATTAACATCTTGTGAAGTGAAATCTGTGTTTTTGTAAGAAACAAATCCAATGTTAAAGCATTTGAACTTTAACCCTTTGTTTCTTTCATGAAGTTTCTGTTATTAATTCCTAACCCTCATTTTTGGTGAACTATCACTTTAATGCGCTGCAGCTGTTGTGAACCTGCGGGACAAAGCAGGTGTGGAAAGGATGCGAGCAGCACTCTGTCTGGAAGCATGTGTCATGCTGGCCAACACTGAACCTGCAACTGCTGAAATCCACAAAAAGATCCATAGATGTCCTTTCAGATCCATTTAACACCCCCCCCCCCCCCCCCCCCCCAAAAAAATAGCTCAAAGACAAAAAGGAGCCTTTCTGTAATGCAAGACTGTAGATTCCCGTGGCATGAATGCTCGAGCATGTGCTTAAGAGAACACACATGGCCTTTATTTATTATTAGCATTATTATTATTATGCATACTATTAGGGCTGCTCAAAGTTAGTGTTTCAACAGCCAATCACATTTGCATAGCATATATAACTTTCAGCCTGGGAACTCCATAAACATCCTTTAAATCTGAGTAATAACTTTTGGATGTTAGTTGTGTTTTGTTTCATTTGTGGGCGGTTCCCTTACATGAATTGTTGCTAAGCAACAGCTTGGCCCCAGAGAGGGGCGGCACCACGTTCCCACGAAATACCAGAGGGATTTTCAGTCATCAGCATGAGTCCTGTTTTTATTTTCCTCCATGTGCTTAGTAGTATTTTCTTTTTTTTCTTCAGCATTGAATGTTAAATTAAACTTCTGAAGGTCTTTTTTTCTGTTTTGTTCAACTCACAGGACATTTTTATTGTCACCATTAGTAAAAAAAAATTACTGTCACCCTTTACTTATACCCTGATGTTATTCAAACATTCTTTTATGGAACCAAAGTGCCATTTTGTTTGGTTGTTTGATTTTTGTCCATAAAATCAGTGGAGCCAAGTGGTCTTCAAAAAGAAAGAAAGAAACAGCTTATGAACAACATGAGAGTGAGTAAATTATGACAGAATTCGTTGTTAAGGTCTGGTCATATTGAAAAAATTTTGCAGGTAAAAAAAAAGAAAAGATCCTTTAGGAATTGTATTAGATGAATCACATAAATTATATTATAAATCATACACGCCCATCTCAAGTTTTGGAATTTCTTCTATTGAGCTGATGAGTTATACTTCAACTTTGACATTGATAAAATCCAAGTTTGATTAGGGAGACATAAATCAAGGGTTAAAAGTACAGGTAAAGATTTTTCCTTTAAAATAGCAAACAAACACTAAAACAATGTCATCAATTTTGGTCCATGGTCCGTGTCATTGCTTCGCCTGTCAATAGTGTCACTATTTAAACATCGATCGATTCAAATCATTAATACTGAAACGCCGCCTTGCTTGCACCTTTTGCTTATTGTGGTTTCATATCCTCAGTGTCTCATTAGTCCCAGGCATAGTTTGCCAGTCCTGGCTTCTGCTATTTTTGGAGCCTTGGAGGGAATTGCATGATTCACTCTCTGGATCCTAAACTAACTTTTGTCAAGCTGCAGGTCTCCAGCAAGGAGCAGCTGATGATGAATTATTTGTTCGAGGAGGGTTTTAAGGAGGCCTGGTTGCTGCATGGTGTTAGACTATAATTGAGACAGAGCCGCAGCCACAGAGGGACTCTGCCGCTGCCAGCTGTGATTCCATTAGACGCTGCCATGCCCCCGTGTTACCCTGTCCTCTGTCGTGCTGTTTTTCCCGTCACACTTCTCAACCCTGAGAGGCACAGCTGACGCTACAGACCGTGCTGCACGGATTTTACTGACGAGACTTGAAGGGGTGTTGCTGTGCTATGCTCTGGACTAGGCCTACTGAATTTTTGGCATCTGGCTTTATGTGGGAGATAATTGTTTAGGGTAGCAGGGGAGCCTGCTCAGATGCATGCGCAAACAAACACATACGCACACTTCCGCATGGAGTCTAATGACTTATTTATTGCGTTTAACCCACACATCAAAAGGTTTGAAATATAAAGGAATGAAGAGGAAGCAAAGTGTATGAGCGTTCATTTGCTCTGTTCGATGCTTATAAGCATTTCCAAAATACAGACCTTAAAGAAAACGGTGTGTTAGCAAACAAACATGCCCTATTTCCACAGGTCTCTGATGCATTCATTCAGAGCATGGAATCATGTGAAGGGAGGGTGTGTGTGTGTGGTGTGTGTGTGTGTGTGTGTGTGTGTGTGTGTGCGTGTGTCTTTGTACTTGCTGAAAAAGAAAGCAGGTTGTTGTAATCTGCACGTACAGCCAGGCAATAGCACAGGATTAAAGCACAACACATTAGCAGAAGGTAATTATAGCAGAATGGCGATTCACTGACCTAGATTTGTGTGCTAGCACACACTGATGCTTTTCTATTTTCTTTCATTTAACGAGTAGTTCGCCCAAAAATAAACATTCTGTGATCATTTCCTCACTCTCGTGTATTTCCAAACCCATATGAATTTCTCCTGTGCATGGAACAAAAAAGGAGATGTTTTGATGAACATTCACGCTGCTCTTTTCCATACAGTCAAAGTGGATGAGGACCAAGAGCTGTCAAGCTAAAAGCACCATAAAAGCATCATTATAAAAGTGGTTTGTTTGCATTGTGTGTAATTTTTATAGGTAACTTAAAGGGATAGTTCACCCAAAAATGAAAATTCTGTCATCATTTGCTCAACCTCCATTTCTTACTTCTTTCTTTCGTCGGCTGAACACAAAAGAGGATATTTTGAAGAATGCTGATAACCAAACAGTTTCTGGTCCCAATTATCGTCCATAGTAGCTTTCTCCTTCTTCTCCTTCTTTTTCATATTTTGGAATTCAAATGGCAAGCAGCTGTTACCCATGTTCTTCAAAATATCTTTATTGGTGTAAAGAAAATAAAAAGAGTAAATGGTGACAGAGTTTTCATTTTGGGGTGAACAATCCCTTTAATGCAATGAAACATTACATGTTAAGTTGTTTAATGTCGGTTTTGTACTATTATGTGCATAATATACAGTAACTAAAAAGACTCAATCCCTAACCATGCATATGAATGGTTTATATATATATATATATATATACAGTATCTCACAGAAGTGAGCACACCCCTCACATTTTTGTAAATATGTTATTATATATTTTCATGAGACAACACTGAAGTAATGACACTTTGCTACAATGTAAAGAAGTAGTGAGTGTACAGCTTGTATAACAGTATACATTTGCTGTCCCCTCAAAATAACTCTACACACAACCATTAATGTCTAAACCGCTGGTCACAAAAGTGAGTACACCCCTAAGTGAAAATTTCCAAATTGGGCCCAAAGTGTCAATATTTTGTGTGGCTCTCATTCTTTTCCAGCACTGCCTTGTCCCTCTTGGGCATGGAGTTCATCAGAGCTTCACAGGTTGCCACTGGAGTCCTCTTCCACTCCTCTATGACAACATCACGGAGCTGGTGGATGTTAGAGACCTTGTACTCCTCCACCTTCTGTTTGTGGATGCCCCACCCACAGATTTAGGGTTTAGGTCTGGAGACATGCTTGGCCAGTACATCACACCCTCAGCTTCTTTAGCAAGGCAGTGGTCGTTATCATGTTGGAATACTGCCCTGCGGCCCAGTCTCTGAAGGGAGGGGATCATGCTCTGCTTCAGTATTTCACAGTATATGTTGGCATTCATGGTTAAGGAACAAACGTAATGTCCGCACACTGAATTGACTGCTCCGTAAAAAAAAAAAATGATTGCAACGTTTCGACCATCATGTCTTCGTCAGGCACAGATAACAAACTGATGTACAACTCTTTTAACTATTTATAAGTAACCGGTGATCATGCTAATTAAGCCCGTTTAATCACTGCGTGGGTGTAAACCTACTCCCACAGGACAAGAAAGAGCATTCATGATTGCCTCAATGATCTGTAGCTCCCTAGTGCCGGCAGCACTCGTGCAGCCCCAGACCATGACACTCCCACCACCATGCTTGACTGTAGGCAAGACACACTTGTTTTTGTACTCCTCACCTGATTGCCGCCACACACGCTTGACACCATCTGAACCAAATAAGTTTATCTTGGTCTCATCAACCACAGGACATGGTTCCAGTAATCCATGTCCTTAGTCTGCTTGTCTTCAGCAAACTGTTTGGGGGCTTTCTTGTGCATCATCTTTAGAAGAGGCTTCCTTCTGGGATGACAGCCATGCAGACCAATTTGATGCAGTATGCAGCGCATGTTCTGAGCACTGACAGACTGACCCCCCACCCCTTTAACCTCTGCAGCAATGCTGGCAGCACTCATATGTCAATTTCCCAAACACAACCTCTGGATATGACGCTGAGCACGTGCACTAAACTTCTTTGGTCGACCATGGTGAGGCCTGTTCTGAGTGGAACCTGTCCTCTTAAACCGCTGTATGGTCTTGGCCACCGTACTGCAGCTCAGTTTTAGGGTCTTGGCCATCTTCTTATAGCCTACGCCATCTTCATGTAGAGCAGCAATAATTTTTTCTTTGCCATGAGGTGCCATGTTGAACTTCCAGTGACCAGTATGAGACAGTGAGAGCGATAACACCAAATTTAACACACCTGAGACCTTGTAAGACTAACGAGTCACACACTCTAAAAAAAAATCCTGGATTATTTTTTTAACCCAAATGCTGGGTTGAGCCTTTTGGGTAATTTTTGTGGGGTTATTTTTTCAGTGTTTGAGTAGTTTGTGTGTTACCCAGCCTCTTTATGCCTCAAATGTAACAAGCCAACGTTTGGGTAGTTTTTTAGTTTTACTCAGATCCTGAGATAGAGTAACACAAGTGGTTGGGTTATTTATCGCTGGGATTTTGAGTCGTCTTCTGGAGAGAGCAGTTCTAAGTGCCATTGAATTGAAGCATTTCTTCGGTAAATACAGGTTTGTGTACATTTTATTTTATTGATAAAATCGTTTCTATGCTGATTTATCGTTCAATTTTATGCAGAGCAACATACAGGTGCGCAGTGTGAATCACTAAACAAATGTCGCTCGCGTCGGTCTTATTGCTTGATGAAGAGTCTGATGCTTTGCATAAAATAAACGATTATATTTATAAAGATATGGAATACAAATACTTTGGATGTTAAAATATGTCCTCAGAGCTGTTTACTGTTTGTTTTTGGGCAGGTTATGAAGGCAATCGCAGTACATTTCGTCCATGAGTGAAACGCAGAGCGGCGGTCTTGATCCGTGATCAGTCACCGCCGAACACGACTCCACCTCAGGCGCGAGAGCCAACGCCGTTACGGAGGAAACACAATTACAGAGTGGTCCATTTACTCGTGAATTACGTCTGTTTAATCTTTACTTCTAATGTTTGTTAAACGAGATTTAATGGGCAATGCTTATTTAGCTTACATAAAAACAAGATCAAAAATTCTGTAAATGAGAAATAAAGGAGGTTATCACGTAAACCAGTGGTTGTGGAGTATTTTAGAAACGTTTAGAGGATTTAAGTTTATCTGTAAACATTATTTTAAAACCTAGTATTATAATACAAAGGAATCAACCCATTAGCGGAGTTAAATCAACCCTTTATGATGGGTTAAATAAATAACCCAATTTACTGGGTAAAATTAACCCCAAATGTATTCTGTCCTATATTTACCCAGCCCAAGTTGGGTTGTTTTTAACCCAGCGTTTTTTAGAGTGCATGACACAGGGGAGAGAAAATGGCTAATTGGGCCCAATTTTGACATTTTCACTTAGGGGTGTACTCACTTTTGTGGCCAGCGGTTTAGACATTAATGGCTGTGTGTTGAGTTATTTTGAGGGGACAGCAAATTTACACCGTTATACAAGCTGTACACTCACTACTTTACATTGTAACAAAATGTCATTTCTTCAGTGTTGTCACATGAAAAGATATAATAAAATATTTACAAAAATGTGAGGGGTGTACTCACTAACCAAATCGTGATCATAAATCATTTTCAAGCTAATACTTATCCTAAATTCATGAAAACATGTTGGAACAAACAAAACCACACTTGCACAAATAAAAAACATACTCATTGCTGACATTGCTTGGGCACACAGTTACTCTGAGAATACTCCAAATGTATTAAAATTAGAACAAAGATAAGATTTGTCCATACAAACACGTAGCCTGTAGTTAAAGCTTTTTGCTGTTTTACTTGATGTTGACATCTTGCCACCAAGACAGTCACTGCGAGAACAATGGGAAATATGTCAGCACCTTGAGGTGTATCGGTGGCACATTGTTCATCTTGTGGAATATTTGAACCTCAAAATGAAATGTTCTGCAGTGCTGTCAGTGCTTTTGACTTTTCTGCCTCCACTTTCTGAATACTTACTCTACATCCCACACTCCGATCTGCTGACATCCACGCGCAGAGTGTGATGAACGAATCAGGAGAATCTGAGAAGGAGCTCACACAGTCATATTCAAACATATTCCTTGCTTTTGTATATTCAGCTATATCTTGTGTCACATTTTGATTTCCTGCCACTAACACAGTGTCCGAAGCAGTTCCCAGCAATCTACATGAAGCCAGTGTCAATAACGCTGTGCAGCAATAGACAATCACTGCCTATCAAAACATTTATGCTTAAAATCGTAATAATTAAAGCAATGTCACAAAATAAACAGTGTGTTATGGCCTTATGGAAGATCATTCGATTGTAGGTAATTATAATATTGCCGCTAAAGCCTGCAATATTTTTAAGGACAATAACTGTATGAAAAACACAAAGGGTGCCAAATACCTTCTTTTTTGTTGAACTACATTTTACACCACGGATTCAGTCATTTTAGGTGTTATTAAGTGACGAGGAAGCAGCATAATTTGTGTTATTGATTTAAATGAATAGTTCACCCAAAAATGAACATTTCAAGATGTAGATGATTTTGTAGAAATTTAGCTTGCTCACCATTGGATGCTCAGCAGTGAATGGGTGCCGTCAGAATGAGAGTCCAAAGAGCTGATAAAAACATCCCAATAATCCACAAGTACAGTCCATCAATTAATGTCTTGTAAAGAGAAAATCTTTGTGTTTGTAAGAAACATTCATCAAAACCATCGCTTCTGGCCATAAAACGATTGCATAATTCATAATAACGCTTCTTCCTGTGAAAAAAGTCAATCTGCTGTTGTCCTCGCACATCAATTTTTCCTAGAACTGTTTTGGCTTGTTCTTGATCTGCGTATTCCTCTCTTGATTTAGATAAGATGAAGCAATATAGATTTTCAACTATTTTCAATTTTTGAGTGAACTATAGATACAGTAAATAGTTATATTGAGTAAATTACATTGCAGACATAATATTGCCATTTGTTTTATCTGCCTTTGCTAAACAAGTGAAAATATTCCAAACAAAGCCACAGTGGTACTTTGTTCCTGAATGATTTATATATATATATATATAATTTGAGTGCTTTTGGACTGTAATATCAGTGATTTTTGGAATGCAGATTCAATTTAGCAGAATCAACTTTTGTATGAATACTTCAAATATGGTGCTACATGTTTGCAGCAATAACAGATATGTGATCAACTCTACAGGGTATGTGTTAAACCCAATGCCCTGATTGTTATTCTTCAAAGGGTTCTAGACCAGTAACTCTAAAGATTGAATGAATCTGTCTGTTTGGCTGGTGGAGAGGACATCGTTTCACACAGCTCACTTCACATAGAGCCTCCTCTCTCTCTCTCTCTCTCTCCTCTCTCTCTCTCTCTCTCTCTCTCTCTCTCTCTCTCTCTCTCTCAAATTCAAATTCAAATTCAAATGAGCTTTATTGGCATGACTTGCACAGTATTGCCAAAGCATTGTCCATTACATGAATAAGAAACAAATGATTATATAATACATAAAACAAGAATAGATCTATGAAGTAAATAAGTACATGCATTTTCATTTTTTTTTTTTTTACAACCAAGAAAAATATTTAAGACATTGCTAAAAAAAAATTAAATAATAATATTAATAAATGAATAAAACATATATATATATATACATACACATATATATATATATATATATATATATATACATACATACACTCTGTAGAACATGAAATAAATGATGGTGCTTCAGGTTTGTCCACTGGCTGACAGTCTTAGTTTGTGACAGGCTGATACATATCTTGCTGCTGTTGCGATCGTATTGGAATTTTCCCCTAAAATGTGACTTAATTTGTCTGTATTTGGCAATGCCATAAAATTTGGTTGAATTAGCTTGAATTTGGGTAAATATGCAGCTCTGATGTGGTGATAGTAATCACAGTGCAGTAGGAAATGTTCCTCTGTTTCCACCTCTTTCTGCGAGCACAGTAAACACAGTCTCTGTTCTCGTGGCTGCCATCTTTGTCTGTGCCGTCCTCTCTCTATAGCCAGACAGTGATCACTCAGTCTGTACTTCGTTAGTGTCTTTCTTAATTTGTGATCTTTTACACAGCTCAGGTATTCTGCTGGTTTGTATTCTCTTTTCAGCTGTAAATACAGCTCCATCTTCTTTTGTATTTTAGTGGCATCTTTCCAATAGTCAATGTAGTGTTGTTTTTGTATCTGTGTGATTTGGTTGGGCCGGATTGTGGTGTGCTGGTTTGGGTGTAGTTTGAGCACCAGCTGTAAAAGTGCGCTCTTCTGCAGGTTCTGCTCCTGCCACTGCAGGGCTTCAGCCTGGTAAGAGCTCGGATCACTGCATTTCAGGTGCTGGTGGAATTTAACTGCTCTCTTTTGAATATTAATTAATAGTGGGTATTGTCCTAATTCAGCTCTGCACGAGTTGTTTGGGGTCGCTCTGTTAACTTTTAAGATGTTTTTACAAATTTGGGTGTGCATAATTTCAATTTCTTCTTTTTCCCATTTGGAGAAATCTTGGGTTTTTAGAGGTCCCCATATCTCGCTGCCATATAGGGCAATTGGTTCAATTATTGCTTTTAGGATTTTTAGCCAGGTTCGAATTGGAATTTGGTACCGAATTGTATTTTTGATCATGTAGAAGACTCTCAGGGCCTTTGCTTTCAGTGCATTCACAGCCAGGTTGAAGCTTCCCGTTGAGCTGATTTTTAGTCCCAGATAGGTGTATTCATGGGTGTGTTGAAGGACCTGCTGTCCTGCTCTGAAAGTGTGCTTATTTTCCTTACACCTGGGTCTCTTTTGAAAAATCATTATTTTTGTTTTTGTTAGATTCATTTTAAGAGCCCATGTTTGACTGAATGTCTCTATGATGTCGAGGAGCTGTTGTAGTCCCTCTTTTGTTTTTGACAGAATGACTAAATCATCTGCAAAGAGGAGACATTTGATTTCTGATTCAGCTAGGGTTGGGCCGGGGGCAGTCGAATTGTTTAATTCTTTGGCTAATTCATTGATATAAATGTTAAACAGAGTGGGGCTCAATGGGCAACCTTGTCTAACTCCTCGTCGTTGAGAGAAAAATTCTGTCCGTTTGTTCCCTATTTTTACAGCACATGTATTGTTCTTATACATGGTACTGATTAAATCGAAAGTTTTCCCTCCAATCCCACTTTCCAGTAGTTTTAGAAAGAGTCCTTCATGCCAGATTGAATCAAAAGCTTTTTCAAAGTCAATAAAGCAAGCAAAGATTTTGGTTTTGTTTTGGTGTACGTGTTTATCAATGATAGTGTGGAGGGTATAAATGTGGTCAGATGTTCTGTGTTTGGGTAGAAATCCAATTTGACTTTTCTCCAAGATTTTGTGGGTTTTAAGAAAGTTTTGTAATCGTATGTTAATAACCGAACAGAATATTTTCCCCAGGTTGCTATTGACACATATGCCTCTGTAATTGTTTGGCTCAAACTTGTCTCCTTGTTTAAAGATGGGTGTAATTAGGCCTTGATTCCAGGTGTCTGGAAAATATCCCACACTCAAAACAATATTGAATAATTTGGTTATTGCAGTTCTGAATTTGTCATTTGTGTATTTGATCATTTCATTTAATATTCCATCTATGCCACATGCCTTGTTGGGTTTCAGTGCATGTAGTCTGTCTGTTAGCTCATTTACTGTGATTTGGAAATCCAGGGGATTCTGATTGTCTTTAATTTTTTCTTTCAGGATTTCTAATTTGGTTTTTATTTCATTTTGAGCAGGGTTTGTTTCAATTGTTTTGTACAGATTTTCAAAGTGTGTCCTCCATATGTTCTCATTTTGAATGGCCAATTCTTCCCTTTGTGGTCTGTAGAGAGTGTTCCAATTGTTCCAAAAGTTATTGGTATTTATTGATTCCTCCATTGTTTGAAATAATTGTTCTGTATGCTCTTCTTTTTTTGCTTTTAGAGTTTGTTTGTACACTTTAAGAGCTTCGTGATATTGAAGGCGGAGGTCTTGGTTGTCAGGATCTCTGTGTTTTTTATTTGATAGATTACGTACTGTCGTTCTTATTCTTTTACACTCATCATCAAACCACTTTTCATTGGTATTTTTTGGTTTTCTTTTTGATGATTTTTTCAAATTGCACATGGATGCTGATTGGTGGAATATATCTGTAATGTCCTTTAGTGCCAGATTTATGCCTACTTTATTTTGTGGATATGTGCTAATTGTAAATTTGTCCAATAATAGTTTGATAGTTTGACTTTCTATTGCACTTTGATAGTTCTCTTTGCTGTGTTTAGTCCATCTGTAGGAGTGCTGTAGGTTTAGTAAATGAGAGGGCTGTCTGCACACTCCCTTGTTTTGAGCTGGTTTTAGGTAGAGTGTAATGTTACAGTGGTCTGACAGAGGTGTTTGAGGACTGACTGTGAATGCTCTGAGATGCACTTGGTCAATGTCTGTGATGAAATAATCTACAGTACTGTTACCAAGAAAAGAATTAAAGGTATAACAGCCAAAAGAGTCTCCTCGTATGCGACCGTTCACTATATACAGGCCCAGTGACTGACAGAGCTGTAGTAGGCTTTTTCCCACTTTTGTTTGTGAAGTTGTCATAATTATTTCTGAGGTGATATGAGGGCAGAGAGGGGCAGGTGTTTGTGATATATTTGTCTCCTTGTGTGTTGACAAAGTCTGGTTCATTTCCAGTTCTGGCATTTAAGTCGCCACATATTAAAACATTTCCTTTTGTCTGGAAATGGCAGATCTCGTCTTGCAGGATAGAAAAGGTGTCTTCATTGTAATAGGGAGATTCAGCAGGGGGTAAGTATGTGGCACACAAGAATATGTGACGGTCCGTGGACACAATATCTTTTTGGATTTTTAGCCAAATGTATGATTTTCCGATTTGTATAGTTTTGATTGAGTCTATGAGTTCTGTTCTGTACCATATCAGCATTCCCCCTGAGTCTCTGCCCTTTGTCACCCCTCTCAGTTTGGTTGATGGTAAAATGATTTCTCTAAACCCAATTGGGCAGCCAGTGGACAAATCTCTTACGTTCCATGTTTCTTGTAGTATTATAATGTCAGAATTCAGAATTTCTTTTTTGAAATCTGAATGTTGGCTCTTGACACCAAAAATGGAGGACCTAAGTCCTTGAACATTCCAACATGAGATTTTTAAGGAATATGAGTTCATGAATCATCTTTGTTATTTCAAAAACAAGACAAACATCAGTATGCTGAACCAATAGATCAAGTAGAATATTTTAGAGAGTATGATACATATCTGAGAATATATCCATATATATAGGTATTTAATTTTTTTACATATCCATACATATCTAAGATGTTCTTTTTTCTTTATAAATATCTAAATAAAACACACACACATATACACACATACATATGGGCTAAGTGTAAATACGCATGTATCAATACATATATACACATACATTTGTCATCCTTTTTTTTTTTCTATTTTTTTTTTTTTTTGCCCAAGTCACTAACCCATTAGGTGAGAGCACAGCAGAGTCAGCATGTGCTGGATGTTTTTGAGGTCTCTGGATTGAGATGGACTCGGCTGGCTGGTACTGGGGTTTACCAGTGATCTGCTGGCTGCTTCAGCGTAGCTCTGGCTGTCTGGGTGCTGCTCCTGCTGATGTTCATGTGGATGATGGGGTGAAGGAGCTGCAGGCCTGCTGATGCGGTGTGTTCCAGGGTGATGCATAGAGCCTGTCGTGGGGTTCCTCTGGTGGAGGTGGCGGTGATTTAAAGGGTGTCGTTGTAGTGACTCTACGGGGTGTCCACGGGGTCGCTGCAGTGCGCTGGAGCTGCGGCTCAGTGCGATGTCCTTTAGGGTCTTGGCAAAGATGGGAACTGCCCTTCTGTGGAGATGGACATGGTCGTAAAGGCTGTGGAGATTCAGGGCGGGGTGTTGAGCCAGGTAAACATTGGGCTTTAGGGCACAGTCTCTAGACACTCTTGCGTTTATATGCCTGATGGTGTCTGGGTGGAAATCAGAGCGCAACAGCAAGGTGGAGAGGATGATTTTGGAGTTGGGGAAGTTGGAGGATGCTTTCTCTGCTACATTAATGAGAGCTGTAGCTACTCTCTCTTGTTGGGCTCTCATGTCGTTGGTGCCGGTGTGGATGATAATATGGCTGGGGGAACCCAGCTGTTCTTCACACAAGAGCTCCAGGGCCTTCTGTGTGTTTGGGCACCATATTTTCATGACGTTTCTTCTCGGGAACAGTTTCTTTTCATCCACAAATGTGCCATTCGAGTCCATTAGGAGTACGATCTGGGGCGTTGTTTGACTATAGGAGTCGGGGGGAGGAGCACTGCTGGGGTTGATGGCTGGGGTTGTTGCAGGAAGAGTCTGCTCTGAACTTTGCAGTTCTTCTTTTGTCTGTGTCAGTTGCTCCTTTAGAGCTGGCAGTTGTTTTCCATTTTCACTTGCTTTCCTTCTGTCTTCTCTTAGCTCTCTCATTTCTTCTCTTATTACAGACAGTTGTTTGTTGTACTCCTCTTTCTGATTTTTCAGTTCTTGAATTTCATCCTTTAGCATTGCTATGTCTTCCCTGTAATCCTCTTCTTTCTCTGCTGGATCCGTCTGCTGCACTGCTCCATGCACTGCTTCTCTCAGCTGCACCAGTTCCAGCTCCATCTCTCTGAACTTTTCTTTCATGTCGTTGATGATGTTGTGTAGAAGGGAGATCTCCTCACTGTCATCCCTGGATTGTTCATTTGTAGCTTGATGGGTGGAGGTGGAGGTGTTTTCTGCCTGTTTTAGTGTATTAGTGTTGGTCTTGTTCAGGTGAGCTTTTCCTTTAATTTGGAGGAAGTCCTTTTCAAATTTTTTCAGATTGCCCTGAATCATTACAGTCCCATTTTTGTATAGGTTCGCTGTTATCATGAGATCTAATTCTGAATCGTCCTCTTCTTTCACCTGCAGTTTCCATCCGTTACTGATGCCCTTTCTGATTACTGTGGGGTAATGCTGTCTAATTGCTGAGTGCCAGGCTTCTGGGTCTTCTGTATAAAATATGATGTTGCTAACCTCTCCGGTCTTATATAAATCAGTGTACAGTGTTTCTGGTTTGTCCTTGAGGAGCTTTTCTTTATGTTTTTTCTTTAAGATCTCATTTGTAGCTTTGTATGGGTAAGTAATGGGGATTGATTCAGTCATTGTTCAAATATTCTGACAGTTGCTGGCAGTTTGTGTTGTTGTTTTTTGAATATGCAGATATCCACTATAGTAAGCCCTAATACTGTAGTTTAATTTGTCCAAAAAACTGTTTTTGTTTTTTAAAACTTTCCCCAAAATAAAGGTAGATGACTGCAGACCTCAGTATATCTGTACTCACTGTACTTAGTTTTCTTTCTTCTCTTTCTTTTCTTTCTTTTCTTCTCTTTTGAGGCAGTTGTATGACCTTTTGAGCCACTCTCAGCTAGCTGTCCTCTTTCTGTTTTTCTTGGTTAATTAAAAAAATCTTCTTTCAATCTTCTTTCAAGTAATATAGGTAGTAGGAAGTCTTTCTATTCATCAATTCATCAAAACTGAATGTCTGTCTTATCCCGAAACAACATAAAAGATAAAATAATCAGGAGCTCATCTTCTTGCTGCTGCTCTCACGGAATTCTCTCTCTCTCTCTCTCTCTCTCTCTCTCTCTCTCTCTCTCTCTCTCTCTCTCTCTCTCTCTCTCTCTCTCTCTCTCTCTCTCCTCTCCCTCCCTCTCTCTCTCTCTCTCTCTCTCTCTCTCTCTCTCTCTCTCTCTCTCTCTCTCTCTCTCTCTCTCTCTCTCCTCCCCCTCTCCCCTCTCCCTCTCTCCTCTCTCTCTCTCTCCTCTCTCTCCTCTCCCTCTCTCTCTCTCTCTCTCTCTCTCCCTCCCCTCTCCCTCTCTCTCCCCTCCCCCTCTCCCTCTCTCTCTCTCTCTCTCTCTCTCTCTCTCTCTCTCTCTCTCTCTCTCTCCCCTCTCCCTCTCTCTCTCTCTCTCTCTCTCTCCCCCTCTCCCCTCTCCCTCTCTCCCTCTCTCTCTCTCTCTCTCTCTGTCTCTCTCTCTCTCTCTCTCTCCCTGTCCTGATTCCTTTAGATTTGACACAATCAACACAGTGAACCGCTGGCTGAGCTTCTGTGCTCTCCTTACTATGCAGCTAATGGACTGCTGTCTCTTACCCACTGGCCATGATGCGTTTAAGGTTTGCCTATAGTGCTCTCAGCTCCATCTGAATGACTTGCATTGAGCTTGAAGAAACCATTTTGATCCAAGAACCTCTCCTCTAACTGTTAGACACTGAAAACATTTTTGAGAAATCTTAAAACAAACCTTATCAAAAGAAAAGGGGAAAAACACTCAGATCATCAATCTTTTCTGGACTTTAACTGTATTTTAGTATGTTATTACATCTAAAAACCTACATTAAAATACATAAAAACCTACATAAAAACATTAAACACTTCTCTTTTAGAAAACTACAGACCTGTCTCTCTCCTTCCATTCATTGCCAAAACACTCGAACGAGTTGTCTTCAACCAGGTCTCATTGTTTCTTTCACAGAACAACAAACTGGACGCTAAACAGTCAGGTTTCAGGAGTGGCCATTCAACTGAGACTGCGCTACTATCGGTCACTGAAGCCTGCGAATTGCAAAAGCCGATTCCAAATCATCAGTCCTCATTCTGCTGGATCTGTCTGCCGCTTTTGACACTGTCAATCATCAGATCCTCCTGTCCACCCTCTCATCACTGGACATCACTGGGATTCCACTTCGCTGGTTTAAATCCTATCTCACTGGTCGCTCTTTCAGGGTGGCCTGGGGAGGGGAGGTATCCAAAGCACATCAATTGGTCACTGGGGTTCCCCAGGGCTCGGTTCTTGGACCCCTCCTCTTCTCCACATACACTACATCACTGGGTCCCATCATACAGGCACATGGCTTCTCCTACCATTTCTATGCTGATGAGACACAGCTCTATCTCTCATTTCGACCAGATGATCCAACGGTATCTGCACGGATCTCAGGCTGTCTGGCAGACATCTCGGCATGGATGAAAGAACACCATGATACAGCTCAACCTGGCAAAGACTGAGCTTCTTGTCTTCCCTGCAACTCCAAATCTGCAGCATGATTTCACGATTCAGTTAGGTTCATCAACAATTACCCCATCAGCTTCGGTCAGAAATCTTGGTGTAATCTTCGATGACCAGCTGACCTTCAAAGAGCACATTGCAAAGACTGCTCGATCTTGCAGGTTTGCACTTCACAACATCAGAAAGATCAGGCCCCTTCTGACAGAGCATGCTGCACAACTTCTTGTCCAGGCCCTTGTCATTTCTAGACTGGACTACTGCAATGCTCTTCTAGCTGGACTTCCATCAAACACAATCAAACCTCTACAAATGATTCAGAATGCAGCGGCACGACTGGTCTTCAACAAGCCCAAAAGAGCACATGTTACACCTCTCTTTGTCTCCTTACACTGGCTACCAGTTGCAGCTTGCATCAAGTTCAAGACACTGATGCTTGCATATAACAACCACAGGGTTAACACCCACCTACTTCCACTCACTATTACGAATCTACATCCCCTCCAGAAGCCCCGCCTACTTCCACTCACTATTATGAATCTACATCCCCTCCAGAAGCCCCTCCTACTTCCACTCACTATTATGAATCTACATCCCCTCCAGAAGCCCCGCCTACTTCCACTCACTATTATGAATCTACATCCCCTCCAGAAGCCCCACCTACTTCCACTCACTATTATGAATCTACATCCCCTCCAGAAGCCCCTCCTACTTCCACTCACTATTATGAATCTACATCCCCTCCAGAAGCCCCGCCTACTTCCACTCACTATTATGAATCTACATCCCCTCCAGAAGCCCCGCCTACTTCCACTCACTATTACGAATCTACATCCCCTCCAGAAGTCTGAGATCTGCTAGTGAGTGACGCCTCGTGGTACCATCACAGAGAGGCTCAAAATCACTCTCCAGAACATTCTCTTTCACCGTTCCTGGCTGGTGGAATGATTTCCCCCCCCCCCCCCCCCCCCCCCCCCCCCCCATCCAGAATGCTGGATCCCTGTCAATTTTCAAGCAACAACTGAAAACTCATCTCTTTCAACTCTACTTGACTACTTAAAAAAAAAAAATCTTTCACTTTTTTCAAAATCTTCATCTTTCTCTTTCTCTTTCTCTTTCTCTCCTTCCCTTGCTAGCATGTACTTATTTGAACAATGCCTGAGACTTGGTGTTATTGGCACTTCCTCTTTATGTTTGCCTCTTCAAGATTAATCGCTTTATGTACTCCCCAATTGTAAGTCTATTTGGATAAAAGCGTCTGCTAAATGACTAAATGTAAATGTAAATCTATCTATCCATCTATCTATCTATCTATCTATCTATCTATCTATCTATCTGTCCGTCCGTCCGTCCGTCCGTCCGTCCGTCCGTCCGTCCGTCCATCCATCCATCCCTCCCTCCCTCCCTCCCTCCCTCCCTCCCTCCCTCTCTCCCTCTCTCCCTCCCTCTCTCCCTCTCTCCCTCTCTCCCTCCCTCTCTCCCTCTCTCCCTCTCTCCCTCTCTCCCTCTCTCCCTCTCTCTCTCTCCCTCTCTCCCTCTCTCCCTCCCTCTCTCCCTCTCTCCCTCTCTCCCTCTCTCCCTCCCTCTCTCCCTCTCTCCCTCTCTCCCTCTCTCTCTCTTCTGGTCTTTCTGTCTGACAGTATTTCTGTCCATTCTTCAGATCAACTGCATGGCTTGTAAAACTTTCACATTTATTTTTTGCCATGCCAACATCAAAGTTTTTCTTGACAAAATGTATCTAGCTGTATATTATTTTGGTCAGAAAGCAGTAGTTTATAAATTCAAGTGTAAATGTAGAAGTGCTGATTTCACTGCTGTTTCTGTGTTTTATGCTTACTTTTCTTTTTAGTAGATGCTTTGTCCCCCTGGAGTAATTTAAGAAATGTTTAGGGGGCATAATGCGACTGTGGGTTTCCGTAATGACTCCCACCATAACTATGATAGGACCCAGGCCTGAGTCTCGACCACGGCATTGTCCCTTCTTTCCACCTGCACTATTACTCTGCTTTATGTCTGTTATGTGAACTTTCTGGTGGATCGAGTCTTTCCTAATCTCTCCCTGTATAATAACACCATCAGCCCTTACATATAACCTCTATTATTCCTGCACAATAAAAATAATGATTTCCCAGCGGAGATTCATTTTTAGCTCCTCTTGACACCAAAACATCCGTGTCTGCTTTGTGTAACTGCATCACATTGTATGCCGGAGCAGATGATTAATGATTCATGCATCACGCTTTAGACCAGGAGCACATGCATATTTTGACAGAATTAATAGAAGTCAGGGCTGAATGGAGCTTTTGTTTTTTACATATTCTGATGTGTGAACTTTCACAAATTATTATTAATTAAGCTCAAGTAAGTTATTAATTCACACATGTACTATAGTTTATTTGTCATTTAAACACATTAATTAATTTATTGCAACACTGATACACACTTTTCAAAAAATACCAACAAAATAGGCAAAAATAAAATAATAAATGACCCATTGTTATAGGAGATCCTAAATATATATAGCTCATTCAAAAATGTAATAATAATAATGTCTGTGAACAGACAAGCAGTCACTTTATTATATGACAATCTGTTTTCACATGTTTTTTCTTTCTCCATCAATGTGAAGATCAACGTTCATAGGCGAATTCAAATAGACCTGCTTTCTTTCTCCCTTTTAGGATCCTTACACGTTTTAAGCTACATGTATAGCTAATGTGCTCACACTTGTAAATGACATGGTTGCCTGCAGTTAGATTAATGAACTACATTGACTTATGTTCATTCTGATTATTGGGCCTAGCAATAAATGCATTCACTGAAAGCATTTTAAATAGATATGGCCTAAGAATGACAATAAATAAATAAATAAATAATCAAAGAATAAAAAAAATCCCAACAATTGCCTTTTGTATTATATTTATATGATTTAGTTGTATTATTTTTCATATATTAAGGCAGTAGAACTCGATTTAGAGTAAGAGCATACAATCACATGAACATACAGCTCTTGAAACTTCTGGAATTAGGCTATAAAATGAATCATGGATAACTTATTTGAGCAGAAATTACTGCAGAAATACAATAGCTTATATGTTGTGGTGTTGGACAAAATAGTCGGGAGTATAATACACAGTATGTAGTGAGCGCATCCTCCCGTAGAGGACGCACGTCCGGTTTCAGCAGCCTAAAGCGGCGCAGTGACGTCATCGACCCATGACCCGGAAGTTCTGCCGCTATCTCTTGACACGTAGTTAGCGGTGTTGGCAGAGTCCTGGACGATTAACGGTGTGAGTAAAGCTTCAGAATCTACTCCGCTAGATAATCATATTTCAGCTGTGTTGTGTGTTTGAAGATGTGTGTAGAGCAGCGCTTGAATGCTGCTGACAGTGACTGAGTGCGTCGCTGCAGTGCTTTAATGGAGCTGTGCTAACTGAACACAAACAAAACAAACAATGATGCTAAAATAAAATCACTGCAAACATGTGTGACTTCTACAAATATGGCAAAAACAGAATTAGCGCGGCATTGCTTTTACTATCATACAACCTTATCTGTCATATATAGTGTTCCGCTGGCAAAAAGCACCGTGGTTCATTTTGTTGTACTTTATTTTCTTTTTAAACATAAAGTTATCATGTTTCTTTGGACAGACACTGTGGTAATACCTTGGTTTTACTATGGTAGTATTATTGTACAGTGATGTAGTGCCATAGCAGGACCGTTTTGTATGTGTAAGCCTTCAGTATCGTGGTATTCAGATCTGACTCTGTCTCTTTACCATGGTACGTTTTTGCATCTGTTTGAATCCTGTATGCAGATCATCTGAATGTGTGATTTTAAATAACATGGTTGGCTTTCTCTGAACTAATATCTCCAGCAGGTCTTCGCCTAAATGACCATCTTGGCTTTCTTGGCTTCCATCTTGGCTTGGCTTGACTATTATACAAGTCAGTTTTAGTAATATTGACTGATTTCTCTGCTGAATGTCTTCCAGGCTGCTTGCAATGTCAGGGTTTGACAACTTCAACACAGACTTTTACCAGTCTAGTTACAGTGTAGATGATCAGAACCAAGGAGGATATGACCACAGCAACACCGATGACCCGTACAACAAGTAGGCCTGAGCCGTACACAAATAACTGATTATATATATGCACTCTATTTGTGACCCTGGACCACAAAACCAGTCATAAGTGTCCATTTTTCTAAACTGAGGATTGGACAATATTCGGCCCAATATTTGGCCAAGATGCAACTATTTGAAAATCTGAGGGTGCAAAAAAATAATGTAAAAAATTTGAGAAAATCACCTTTAAAGTTGTCGAAATTAAGTTCTTACCAATGCATAGTACTAATCAATCTTTACTTCATGTCCTATGATTTTTGCCATAAAATAAAAATCTATAATTTTGACCCATATAATGTATTTTTGGCTATTGCTACAAATTCCCCAGCAACTTAAGACTGGTTTTGGGATCCAGGGTCACATTTAATAAGTCAGTTTTATATGTATAGCCTTTTTTGCATTACACATTGTTTCAGAGCAGCTTTACAGGCAAACCATAATAATACAGTTTATGATATCTTATGTTCATGGCTTCATACATACACTATATTGCCAAAAGTATTTGGTTACCTTACCTTCTAATGAAAGGTTTGACTACTCATCACCAAACACCAGTGACTTGCACATGTGGGTTCAGTCACTTCATACACTTCAAAAATGTTGCAAAAGACGAGGAAATAAACATTTTTAAGTACATTATTTATATTTCCATCTTTGTTGCCACAGTTTGGAAGTGCCTTTTTCTCTTCTAAAGAAGGGGGTGTCCCAGTACTTTTGTCCATATAATGAATGTACAAGTCATTGGTTTTTGACTCAAGGTCTGCATTTAAAGTCACACCAGAGGTGTTCAGCTGGGATTAGACCAGTCAAGTTCTTCCACACTGACTGAATCATCATTTCTCTTTGATTCTTGTCTTATACACAGAGACACTGTCATGTTAGAATAGAAAAGGGTCCTGTCCAAACTGTTGATATAAAATTAGAAGCACACAATTCCCTAGAATATCATTATATGCTTAAACATTAATACTTTTGGCAATATAGTCTATATAAGATGGAAATGCTTGTCCATTTTTATACAGAGCTGTACAAAAATATAGTTTACATTTTGTGACTATATAAACAATCACACAGCCGTGATTTTCTATGTAGTAAGTACAGTATATATTGCAGGTAAAGTTGAATGTACTATATATCCAACTTTAAATATATTTCTGGCTGATAATAATATACAAGGTTCTAGATGATAATCAGCATATCAAAGTCATGGTGTTCTTATTTAATATTTGCAGTAAATTGACAAGACTTATTTGTGTCTTAGCTTCTGTAAGCATGTGATAATAAGTCTGTCACCTAATTATGACACTATATCTATTGTTGCATTGATAGACAATATGGGCAGTATGACTACTCGCAGCCGATGGGCTACACTGCGCCTCCGGGCGTGATGCCGCCCCAGCAGCCGTACGCCGGGCAGATCTTCCAGCCCACGCCAGCCTTCACGCCAGTCTCCACGCAGTCCATGTACGGTAGCAGCTTTGAGGATGAGCCCCCGTTGCTGGAGGGTAAGAGAGAGACTAAGCTTAAAGGCGTCACTTTTATTTATATTGTGCTTTATTCAATACAGATTGTGTCAAAGTAAGAGTAAATCGATCTCTGGAATGGATTCTGAGCTTAGTTTTTAACAACAGAGGGCAATCTAGGCTAGTTTTTTACTGCGCACGCACATGCTCACGAAGAAGAGCACTTGTGCGTTCGGCTGAGTAATGCAAGTGGGTAAATGTACTTGCACCTCAGCTTTTATACAAGAACAATCTTGTAAGTCGCTTCAACCTTTTCAAACTTTATAAATGATTATTTGAATTTCAAGTGGTGTGAACGTAAAGGTCAAAGTATACTTCACTTTTAACGCATCAGAATAGTACGCACCCTGCTGGTTTTTGTAAGTACACACATGCGCATTTAACTCTCTTGCAGTGATTAGTTTATCCGCAAAGTGGCAACCCTGCCGTGAGGGTATCGATTCACAAGGTAGCTGAAGAGAAACTGCATAAACGGAGCAAACCGGAATACGGGTTAGCTATACAACAACAACAGAGGTCTACTTAAACGAGAGGTTGGAAAATATCATCATTTGTACAGCTGTAGTATGAAAGAATACAAAGATATTTAAATGGGTTTTAACTTGTGCGAGCGATAGCGCAAAAACTGGCCCCGCTAGGCCAGGAGAGGTATTGCAATTTGGCACAAAGCGCATGCGTTGAACGTCTGTGTACGTGTACAAGTCAAATAAAGTATGCTTTGCGTACGGCTATATGCGTACGTTTACATACGTGTGAAAAGTAGTATACTTTGGCCTTAAGGAAGTGGACGCAAGCAGAATAAGGCTGTTTTGAAAGCGCGCAGTGCCATCTGCTGTTCAAAACTATGCTCAGAGTTACGATGCATTTGGAAAATCAGTCGATCCACAAATCGATTGATCGTGACGGCCCTCTGTCAAAATAATTCAATTCTGCTCTAAAAGAGGAAACAGTTGATTCAGTTCAGTTTAATAATCTATAAAGTAGCTCCTCCAGCTTGGTTCAGCTCTCGTTCAGTAGTGTCTGTGCAATCATGTCAATAATATTGCCAAATAATACAAATCTGTTTTATTATAAACCATCCCGAACCGTCTATGTACTTTTTAAACTTTTTTTAGAATTAACATATAATAATTTTTTCCATTATAAATAATGTATTCAATCATTTGCCGAGTCTGAGATTCCCTTCTCGTAGTCACACTGCTGTGGTTCCCAGGGGCCAATTTATTCATGTTTACAGAGAAATCAATAATGCATTGTCTCTTACGTCCCAAAGCCAAAACTTTGAGAGTGACTCATTGGCTTTAATACTAAAAGTGCCACTTGAGGCCGCGTTCACTACAAACCACATCTGTGTCCTTGCATACTAAAGTTAAGTAGTCCTTGTGCCCCAGTTCTTCAGAGCTGTGCTTAAAATGGACCCGCAGAGAAAGCCACTTAACATATTACTGCTGCTCGTCCAGTATCGAAAGTGCACTTATCATGCTGTGCAATAGAGTTCAACATCAGTTCTGTCCTATTATTCTAATGTTCTGCTTTATTAGTGGGGCTCACTATGACGTACATCACTGTTACCACTATTAACATTACTCATTATCATAAAACAGTGATGCGTGTGGGGGAAAGCACACAGCGAGAAATGATATCAGATAAGAGAGAAGATATCTTCCAGATAATCAGATTAGCACGCTCGATTCACAAACATGTAACACATTCATAATTAACTAGAATGAGAGTCACATGTATATGTTAGGAATAAAAATGTACAAATAAAATGAGATTTGCAAGTGTCACACACAGTTCTTGCTGCAGTACACATTTCACACATTGTTCAATCTGCGTATGATTTGGAGATATTTTTGTCTCAGATGTAGCTCATCGTGTCTTCATGCAGTCCTGACTTTTAGGATAAGAACTGAATTGTGTGTTGTGCTGCTGTTTGTGGGGTTAAAACATCCCGGTTTTAAAGATTTGTGGAAGTTTATTATTTTGTATTTTTATCAGAATCAGGATAAACCAGGATATACACAAACTGTAATCATTCACAAATTCTTCTATGTTTGTCATAAAATTGTCCATTCAGATATTAGCCAGCTGCTTGAGGTGTTTCCTTCCATCTTCAGTAATGTGATGCTTCCATAATCTTTCTGTGTCCAGACTATAGAGTTGTTCCCAGAACCGAGATGTAAAGCTGCGCATGTAATAATATTAATATCTCTATATTCCGTTTCTAGAGCTGGGGATCAACTTTGACCACATCTGGCAGAAAACTCTGACTGTGCTGCACCCGCTGAAGGCAGCAGATGGCAGTATAATGAATGAAACGGACCTGGCTGGTCCCATGGTGTTCTGTTTGGCCTTTGGAGCGACGCTACTCTTGGTAACACACGTGTCTGTTTTGTCACAGAAGACCAGCTTGTTTCGTTCTTCATGTTAAATGTGTTTCTTCCTCGTTTTAGACGGGTAAGATCCAGTTTGGTTATGTGTACGGTATCAGTGCCATCGGGTGTCTGGGCATATACTGCCTGCTCAACCTCATGAGCATGACGGGGGTCTCGTTCGGCTGTGTGGCTAGTGTTCTGGGTTACTGCCTGCTACCCATGATCATCATGTCCAGTTTCGGAGTCCTCTTTTCCTTGCAGTAAGTCAAGCTGTACAACCGAACTTTTACATCCTGAGATTTTCATGCATTAATATATTTCATTTACTAATCTTTCTGTTAAAGATCACAGTGACACCAAATTAAAATAGAATGTGTTAAATCATTTTGCATTTTATGGAATATTTCTTTTAAATGGTTTTGAAAGATGTATCTTATGCCCAACAATGCTGCATTTATTGAATCAAAAATACAGTAATATTGTAAGATTTTATTGCAATAGAAAGGAACTGTTTTCTATTTTAATGTAATTTATTCCTGTGATGGCTAAGCTGAATTAGAAATCACTACATTGTTTATTTGGAGCTCAATTATTAACATTGATTAATATTGGTGCACAATTATTAATATGTATTATTATTGATGTTGAATCAGTAATATTGATTATCAATGTTTCTGTTTCTTTGCTGAATGTTTTTTTTATCATACAGCATACTTATGAATAGTACTGAGTGGCTTCATTTAAAATATTAAGCAGCAAAAACAGTTTTCAGCATTTTAGAAGGATTTCTGAAACAACTAATATTATTTCACAATATTACAGTTGTATTGTATTTTGCTTAAATGCAGCTTTGTGTAGCATACAAAGATTCTTTCAAAATCTTAATTCCATGCTTTTGACTGGTGGTGTTTTAATGCATAATGTGAAGTGTTATGTATATGAATTATTAATCCTATCATTTATATGAATATATATAGTTCCATCATTTTAAAGCTTGAGCTAGTTTAATACACCTTGCTAAAGTAGCGTTCTCCTGTCTTTCAGGGGCATGTTGGGTATCATTTTAACAGCTGCCATCATTGGCTGGTGCAGTTTCTCGGCCTCGAAGATCTTCATCTCTGCGTTGGCCATGGATGGGCAGCAGCTGCTGGTGGCGTATCCCTGCGCCCTGCTGTACGGAGTCTTCGCCCTCATCTCAGTGTTTTGAACTCTCAACCTCTTTTAATGGACAAAATGACCACCGATACGCAACACGCACTCATCCTTTTATTTGAAGACTGCTTTTGTAACACACACCCTCTCTCTGAGTGTTTCCAGTGTTTATCATGTTCTGAGAGAATGTGGCATTCATTTCTCTTCTTTTTTTTTACCTGCCCACATACTCTGAGAAATGCTTTTGCTTACATAACGCAGGTTGAATCTCATTCTTGTTCTTAAATGCGTTCAGCGCATTTTATTGTTCTTTCCAAAGTAGTTATCTTTAGCAGAACCAGAAAATGAAGTGTTTATTGAAGAGAAGAATGTGTAATTAATGCAAAGAGTACTTCACAACATCTTTAACGCTTTGTGTTTCAGGCAAGCATCTCTCCAGAACGTTCTTTGCTAAGTACGCTAGTGAAAACTGTTTTTCTGTACATTCCTGAATTGCTGTTGGTTTGTTCGTTCATACACTTGGGTCAGTAAGAGTGCCTACATGTTCACACATTTGCACACTATTTCCATGTACTGGGTAAATTAAATCAAATGCTACAAAAATCGCATCTGTTGCAAGCCAGTTTAGAGGAGTATTTCAGCCAAATGAAAAAGATTTCATTATTTACTCGCTCTTATTTGGTTCCAAACCTATGATGTCTAAGTTATTATGAAATAGCATGTAAAAGTTATTCATATTTTTTGTGTGTGTTGCATACAGGTTTGGAATGACATGAGAATAAATAACTGATGATAATCTTCAAAGTGTTTCAAAAATGTCATCGCTAAGACTTTAATGCAGATTTTTGTGAGTTGATTTGTCTTCCAAATGCATTTATCACCCTTCTAACAGAATCTCGTGTCTTCTGTACATGAACCCTGATGGCTGAACTTAGTCTTCATTTCTGATTAATTAGGTTTCACACATTTATCTTTTGAAATGCACGAGGCAGAGCTAAGGTTAAGCTTTATTAAAAATATTTCTAAAACTCAGTCAAATTTACAGAATCAATCTTTCTGACCCGTGGACTGTATGTATGGACTTTTTGTTCATTTAAGAAGCCATGACTGTCCTCTCAGATGGATGGGCATATTTATATACAATGTAACTGTTTTGTATATCAGGAAGAGTACAAAAGTTAATATCAATGCTGTCTTGTGGAAAATCTGTGACCAACTGGTCGGGTGTTGCGCTTGTGCTGTTTCACGGACTGTTTTAATTGAATAAAAATGCAACTTGTTTCAAAATTGTTTTGTTGAAGTACTCATCTTCATCCTATATACAGGTGCATCTCAATAAATTAGTTCATTTATTTCAGTAATTCAACTCAAATTGTGAAACTTGTGTATTAAATAAATTCAATGCACACAGACTGAAGTAGTTTAAGTCTTTGGTTCTTTTAATTGTGATGATTTTGGCTCATATTTAACAAAAACACACCAATTCACTCTCAACAAATTAGAATACTTCATAAGACCAATACAACTTTTTTTGTGAATTGTTGGCCTTCTGGAAAGTATGTTAATTTACTGTATATGTACTCAATATACAGCTGACCACATCTGCTGAGCACGGCACTGCTGAGGTGGTGTGAAGCCCAGGTTTCTTTGACAGTGGCCTTCAGCTCATCTGCATTTTTTGGTCTCTTGTTTCTCATTTTCCTCTTGACAATACCACATAGATTCTCGGGTTCAGGTCTGGTGAGTTTGCTGGCCAGTCAAGCACACCAACACTGTGGTCATTTAACCAACTTTTGGTGCTTTTGGCAGTGTGGGCAGGTGCCAAGTCCTGCTGGAAAATGAAATCTGCATCTTTAAAAAGCTGGTCAGCAGAAGGAGGCATGAAGTGCTCCAAAATTTCTTGGTAAACGGGTGCAGTGACGTTGGTTTTCACAATGGACCAAAACCAGCAGATGACATTGCACCCCAAATCATCACAGACTGTGGAAACTTAACACTGGACTTCCAGCAACTTGGGCTATGAGCTTCTCCACCCTTCCTCCAGACTCTAGGACCTTGGTTTCCAAATGAAATACAAAACTTGCTCTCATCTGAAAAGAGGACTTTGGACCACTGGGCAACAGTCCAGTTCTTCTTCTCTTAGCCCAGGTAAGACATCTCTGACGACAACTGTAGCCAAATTCCTCGACACGTCTGTGTGTGGTGCTCTTGATGCCTTGACTCCAGCCTCAGTCCATTCCTTGTGAAGTTCACCCAAATTCTTGAATCGATTTTGCTTGACAATCCTCATAAGGCTGCGGTTCTCTCGGTTGGTTGAGCATCTTTTTCTTCCACACTTTTTCCCTCCACTCAACTTTCTGTTAACATGCTTGGATACAGCACTCTGTGAACAGCTTCTTTGGCAATGAATTGTTGTGGCAATTTTCTTTCTAACAAACATCATCACTGAGTAAGAGACACTCTGAGTCCAAATTATAATAATAATAAAGGTATTTATTCCCTTGCAAGAGAAGATCCCTCAGTTCTAACACACATAGCTGTAAGTCAGTCAGGAGCGAGAGAGAGAGATAGAGAGAGAGAGAGATAAGAAGAGAGCCAGAGAGCCAGAGATAAGAAGTAGCAAGAGAGCAAGAGCGCAAGAGCGCTAAGGGAAAGCAGTTTTGGTCTGTTTTATAGTCCTTTCCTTCCAAGGCCTCCTCCTTCCCTCCTCTAGAGGGAAAGATACCAGTTTGTTTACCGATTGATGGTTATACAGAAAAGGGAGGCAAATGCCCCCTTGACCATCTGCGTTTCCTTACCTCTATCACTTCTCAATCATAGTAAATCATCACACAAAGAATGCTTATCTAACTACGAGAAGAAAACATATAATACATACATCTGAATCTATGTCTCACTGTTTGATTACTGTCCATAAAGGAAAATTCCTTTACAATTCCTCTCTGTTTATCATTCTCTGATAACTGATTAATCAAACATTGTAATAATAATAGTAAAAATAATAATAAATACAAGTTCAAGCCATTACATCACACTTATACTCTTCATCTCTGATTTTCACATAAATGATCACTCTTCTTGAACCTGTGAAGTAAGTTTTTTGAATATTTGAAAAATGCTTAGGCTGTAAATGTTTAGCAAGCATAGTAAAGATTTCATTCTATCGCCGGGCTGAATGGACAGGCATTGCTGTCGCACTCTCGGCCTAAACCGAACCCTCAGTCACAATAGTATAAATAAGGAAAAGTATAGTTCAAAGTAGGAAATAAACATATCAATTTATCACTGTTGAGTTACTCCTGTAATATAAAATGTAAATATTAAAAGTATGTAGAAAATCCCTCAGTGTCAACCCCTCTCCTTGTACGTCCTCTCGTACACGGATAACTGCTGCTTTTAACCTTCTTTACATACCAATCATTCTTAAGAAAAAAAAAAAATAGAAACATCATAACTCAATTAACACATTTCACTGTAACTTCCACTACTTGTGTCATCATATTGTTGTTCTGATCTTCTGTTGGTAACACCTTCAGACCTATTGTGAAGTGTAGTATTACCAAGCAAATTGTCACTGACAACAAAGTCATTATACATGTGGTCTTAAAACAGGCCACACATTCCTGTTACTCTGAATGGGTGCCACGGTCTTGGACGCTCCGTTCTCTCAGTTACTCTTTATCAAAAGATGCTGTTATGACCAAAGAATGTGAGAAAGTACTGTTTTTGAAACACTAAGAGTCTTATCTGTTCTGTTGATTACAGTGTCCACCCGTATGCCGGTTGCGCAATCAAAGTTGTCTCCTCCTTGCTGCTGATATCTGGTTCCGCCTAAACACACAGCTGCAATGCAAGGGTTTTTCAAACTGGATCTTAGCATTTATTGACATTCGCGTTGAACCTCCTCCAGCAATTGCTCCGCCTCCGCAATGGGCGGCACCCTCCTTCATGGTTAACGTGAACCCACGTAGCCCTCTCTGCGACCTTCACTGCCGTGTGCGTCACCAGAAGCCCCTGGAAAGGCTCTAGCCACCTTTTCGATTTCCAGCTCTTTCTCCTGTGATCACGAATCACCACGAAATCACCAGGTCTCACCTCGTGCAGGAATCTCTCAGCAACCTTCAGCTTTTACCTGCACAGAAATATTTGACAACAGACAAGACACTTCTTTGCAGTAATTCAACATGTCATTCTCACACACATCCTTTGATGGCAGCCTTTGTTTACCCCCCTCTATGCCCATGAATGGTGGCCTGCCAAACAAAATTTCAAATGGGCTCAGGTTTGTTTTTACTCTTTTTCTCATTCTCATGTACATCAGTACAATTGGAAGGGCTTTAAGCCAAGTCAGACCCGTCTCTTCACAGCATTAGATATTCAAATGGACCTGCTGGTGCTGGTTGAGATGCCAAGGGTGTTTTTATTCCTCTAGCCACATTGTGTGTGTGTTACAAGTGACACATTTTTTGCAAAAATTTTCAGCAAACACTGTAAACCCCTTTGTAAACCATAATTCCCTCATCTGCATTATCATACCCGCTTTTGACACATGATCCAACCCATGTGTCAACTTAGCATAATGCTGAAAGAAGTGTTTGGGCAAACAAGGAATGTCATCAACACTCATCCATACACCCCCCTGGAGACTGCAGCCAGACGACCTCCATCGTTGTTTTTCCGCTCCTGTGGAAAAAGACTGCATACTCTGTAAACAAGGGGAAATATCAGGGTTAGTCACAGATACCAAAGCACACGTTGTTTCTTTTGTCTCCTGTGCTGCCGCGGCCTTCGCTGCCGCGTCTGCTCTCGCGTTTCCTGTGGAGATAAAACTTTTATCGTTAGTGTGCGCTGCGCATTTACAGATCGCGACCTTGTCTGGTAAAAGAATGGCCTCCAAAAGCTTAGCCACCAGAGCTGCGTTTAATATCGGATGTCCATCCGACTTCAAAAAATTTCGGTGCTTCCAAAGCGCCCCAAAGTCGTGAGTGACCCCAAAAGCATAACGCGAGTCTGTGTAAATTGTCACACACTTGTCTGCCATAAGATTACACGCCTCTGTCAGAGCAACCAATTCGGCTGCCTGAGCCGAATAATTTGATGGCAATTTGCCAGACTTTACGACTTCAAATTCAGTGGTCACCGCGAAACCAACCTTATTCAAGCCTGTTTGTGGATCTTTGGACGCCGATCCATCCACAAAGAGGACATTGTCACAGTTTTCTAAAGGTGTGTCCAACAGGTCTGGACGTGGTGTACACACCTGTTCCTGCTGATAGACAACAGTGGTGTATCTTTTCACCGTTACATTTGGCATGTCAAGCAAAATCGTGTGATACCTCAGCCATCGGGCTGTTGATAAATGTGATGTTCTCTGCTCTTGCAAAATCATGGAGACTGCGTCTACCATCTGTGTAACAAAAGGCCTTTCAATCTTGTCACATGACCTCAGCCCTTTCCCTGTTGTCAGGGCTCTCAAGGGCTTTTCAAGAAGTGCATAATTTGGAATATACGTTCGACAATATGCACACATTCCCAAGAATGATAACAATTGTCTTTGTTAAAGGTCTTGGTACATCTTTGATAGCTTTTATCCGTTTCTCAGAGATAGCTTTACTGTTTAGTGTTAGTGTGACCCAAAAAAAATTATTTCCTGCTGCACAAAACTGTAGCTTTGTCAGACTGACCTTGTGACCCTCTCTCGCCAGATGGTTCAAGAGAGTTACATTGTCAGCCACGCACGTAACCTCATCTCGTGCACAAATCAATAAATAATCTATATACTGCAATAGCGCCGTTCCGCTCGATAGAGTTAATGGTTCAAGGCTCCGTCTGAGCGCTTCATTGTAAATCGTCGGAGACTCACAATAGCCCTGACACAACCTGGTAAACGTGTACCCTTTGTTGTCAAAATCAAACGCGAACCAAAACTGACTTTTTTCTTCCACTGGGACGCTAAAGAAAGCGTTGGCCAAATCAACCACAGTGAAATACATTGCATTTTGCGGAATTTGTGACAAAATTGTGTATGGATTAGGTACGCGGGCAGCTCTTGCAATAACGGCTGAGTTTACAGCCTGCAGATCCTGCACAAATCGCCACGTGACTGGTTCACTTGTGTTAGATGTTATTTTCTTTACGGGGAAAATAGGAGTTCGCACTGGAGAATCATGACAGGGAATTATTACTCTCTCCTTCAGGAGAGACTCAAAAACCGGCTGTATCCCTCTCAATGCCTCCTTCTTCAGGGGATATTGCGATTGACATGGCCTGTAATCAGACTTTGGAGTGATTACAACTGGTTCACAACCTTTAATCAACCCAACATCATATTTGTGTTTTGCCCACAATTTTGGAGGTATTTCTGCCAGGACAGGATGAATGTCTGTGGCAGAAATAGATCCGTGCTCATGCTTCTCCATTGCATTCCTGACAATAGCAGTCACAGTTCTCTGTACGGCAACATCAAACTCACATTCCTCCATAAAAACACCTGCATTTCTACTGTGTTTCTGCCCGTTTGGTTTTTCAATCCAATCTGTGGCAGAAAGACATTTTCTCACAAACAGGCCTATTTCTTCCCATTTCTGTTCGGTGGCCTTGATTACTGATAAGTGAGGCGCAGACTGGCCTGTTATCAAATACAGCCTCATTTGTTTTTCTGACAGGCAAGCTGAAAGCACACACACATTTTCATTCCAGAAAATCTTATCAAACCTTGTCAAAAACATTTTCTGCCCCGTTAATCCACTCTTCCTCATATTGATATATGCATATATCAATGAATGTAATTCATTGATACTGATACTGATACTGTTCGATCTTTGCCAATTTCAAAATCTTTTGTGCCCAATCAGAATCTCTCATCTGCTGTTCCTCTCCTGTAAATCCCAAACGGGCCAGCAGTGAGTTTCAGATTTAATTTACACATTTGATCCCTGGCCATTAACGGAACCGGACAGGTTTCAGAGCACAACAACGCATGTTTCAATGCCCTGCCCCCCCTCCGTCTCACATTTCAACGGCACAGCCCAGTTTTCTGATATTCTATGCCCTGACTTCAAGTGCTTTCAAACACTAAATCCGTCATTCTTGGTTCACAATCAACCATAAAGTCTATCATTGTCCCGTTAACTAACATGGGATATCTCTGTAGCCTTAAAACCCTAAACTTTTGTACATTCTCAGACATTCATCAGTCAACTAACATTATTCAAAACTTCAACAGTCACACATTTAACGGTTTGCAAGCATGTCTTCATTGCAGATAGCCTTATTCAAATCTTCCACACACTCACACATAAAGGTTTGCAAGCATGTCTTCATTGCACAGAGCGGTATTTGAATCAGTGTATGTGAGCGTGTTGTATGTGTGTGCTTTAATAAATTTTTACTTCCCTTTTTCGTAGCTTGCTGAATGCCTGTCACCCGCCCTCTCCTCTCCTGTTCTCCGTTCCTCTCGTTTCAATCCGCCTTACGCGCCTCTGGACAGTCCTGTGCCCAGTGTCCATGGTTCTTGGACAACCTGCACTCCGTGCAGCCAGAAAAGTCATGTTCACCCCTCGCACACACAGTTGTGCCGTCTGCGCTGCCGCTCGTGCTGCTTTAATCTGTACAACAGCCAGCTGCATCTGTCTCCCCCTCTGTCACTCGCGCTGCTCGTGCTTGTTCATTCAGCGTCTCGCGCTGCGGTTGTCTTGGACGGAGAAACAGTCGAGGTCGGGGCGAATTTCAATGCATCCAGCTGAGCCATTGGGTAGATGGGTGTTTTGGCGGTGCCGGCCTCACCGTATTTTCATGTGGGAAACACAAACATACTGTGGGTCATTCGGTTCTGGTCGTGCAGACACATACAAATAGACTTTCACACTTTTCATTTTTCCTTCCTGCTAACTTTCTGCACTTGCTTTTTTTTCCCTTCCTATCTACTTCCTTGAGCCAACCATCTACTTCCTTTAGCCAACAATCTACTGTTTGTTCACATTTTTAACATACATGTTTAACACATTTGCAACAACAACCTGGTTGTTGAAACCACTTTCAGTTTTGTGAGACTCAATGTTCCCTCTTCGGGAAAATCATGATGCTTGATTAATTTTTCAATATCTTGCATACATTTCTGACCATAATGTTTTTTTCATTTGGTAGTACACCGGTGTATCATATTTCACAAACTTGCTCTGAGATATCCCCATACTGGCTGTTTTTGTTCTGTTCTGTGGATTTACTCACGCGTGCTTCTTTAATCTGCTAGACGTCTCCAGCAGATCCGATTTTCTCTTATCCCGCAATCGGATCGGGTTGCACTATTAGTGCCCTCTTAATTGTGATTTATCAAAATCTTTCGATTTTTCCTAACCCCAATTAACCTCGGTACCTGTTTGAAACCCTCTTGATCCGTACAGATCTCAAATTAATCTCAGGTTACCTATCTGAACGTTCGTGCCCAGAGTCCTCGGTACCTGTTTGAAACCCTCTTGATCCGTACAGATCTCAAATTAATCTCAGGTTACCTAATCTGAATGTTGCTCAGATTACTCTACCACAGAAACAAATCTCAGCCAATATGGTTCAATTTCACTCTTTAAACTGAATTTCACCCTAATTAAATTGAATTTAATTGTTTCTTACCAGAGATGTCGTTTTGTGCCACCTGGGTTCTTTTTGATTCCAGTGGTCGATCCCTCTGGTCCCAACAGCGGAACGGTCCCTCGTCTCTCAATCTTTTTTGCGAGGTAGGGTTGGAACTTTTCAGCTCCAAGGTGATCAGCCTCCGTCCGCTGTCAGGTCCAGAAGTCACGTCCAAGGAATCCCACTATCTGACACCAAACTGTTGTGGCAATTTTCTTTCTAACAAACATCATCACTGAGTAAGAGACACTCTGAGTCCAAATTATAATAATAA
>CM049884.1:4139399-4246899 GCA_027474115.1 Schizopygopsis malacanthus | reverse complement strand
GGTGATCGTTGTGATTGGGTGGTGGAAGAGCCTGGCCAATCTGTGACATTACTATAGGATGGTTCAAAAACACTTTACTATAAAGTATTACTATAGTATGTTTTCATGTGGGTAGCTATAGTTCAGATTATTACGTTTAATTAACTGAAAATGAAACTTCTGTAATATACTGTATCAGTTGTTATTCCTTGGAGCCAATGGAGACTTCTCATTGTAAGTATCCTGCTTCTTATGCTTGTCTTCTGAGAAGAAGACCTTGAACAAAACCTCCTTTGAGGATCTCAATAATCTCCGAAACCATGCTCAAAGTTACACCTTTATTTAAAACATCATATCCCCAGGCTTTGGCATGAAACATGAAAACCCCTGAACTAAGCAATTGAGCTTTTCTTTGAATACATATTAAACGGTTATGTGTTTACAAAAAGATATGTCTTGCTTTGAGCCTTTCAACAGGCAGATGTTATGTCTGTGAGAATAATGAACTCAATGAGCACGATTAGCATGTGAGCGTGTACAGGCAGAGACTGCGTTTGGCGGGAAATGCAGCTATTGGTATTCAGTGGTGCAAGGCATTATGAATCTGCGAGCTGCCAGCTCATGAATATTCAAGGCATCAGTGTTACTTGAGCACTAAGTGTGACTTCCTAATGCGTCCGCTCTTCATTAACTTAATTGTCACACTTGTTGCATGGACTCCAAGTCGATTCAGAACTCGATGAGCCGCTGCTTTAGAGAGATTTCCATCCATTGTGTTCATGTCGGACAACTAAGGTGTTATGGGAATAATAAAGATGATTCTAAATATGAAAATAAACCAGATAGAGTCTCACGTTAGGGTCAATGACAGATAAGAGTATGAACCATGATAAAGAAACACATTTGAATAGTTGAGAATGTTGTCTACTCTGTGTATTAAAGTTTCATGTGGTTTTGAAAACTATACTTATGGATTATTGTGATGTATTGATCAGCTGTATGGACTCGGCACCCATTCATTACTGATAAAGGATGTAATGCAAAATTTCCCCAAATCTGTTCCCATGTAGAAACAAACCCTTCTACATCTCAGATGACCTGGGGGTGAGTACATTTTCAGTAAATGTTCATTTTTGGGATAATTATTTCTTTAACCAGTGTTACAGGAACGTTGCTGTAAAGTCTTACTAAAATGTCATTTATTCACACCCTGTCATCATTGTGCTATGAGCAAGGCGTTTAACCAACCAAGGCTGCTCCAGAGGGACTTTCTGTGCAGTGAATATGCCTTGCATAACAGCCATTTGCTAATTAGCAAATAACAAATAATTGGACATTTTAATTGACATCAAGGGCTATAACCCACAAGGAGTTTTAGAGGCCCTAACCTATTACAAGTCTGTGGTTTTTCTTTACGCAAACGTATTAAAGGATCGTATCAATTTAGCTAAATTATGTCTAATTTGATTGAACATTTTAATTGAGTATCATTTGAGGTGATTTGTCCGGCCGCTTTATTTCTGCTTTGTGTTGCAACACTTTAATGTGTTTTTCAGGTTTCAGTCTGTTTACCAGTTCAGCCGGTTTGATTTTGGGTTAAATGTGATTTCATCAGGATGTAACCAAATATTCCATTTAAAATCTAAGCTAAGAAATGTTTACAGCCACCGCTGTTGATTGACCCCTGACCTTAATATTCAGGGGGACGTGAGTGAAACGGAAGCAGACATGGAGAAAATTCAAAAGGTCATGCTTTTAAAAAGCACAATTTGAATGGTCATCAATGGAGAAAGTCATTGACTTCAGGCAGATGTGGCAGATGTGTAATTACAACATCAGCATTAGTCTAATGGGGTCAAGCTAACCAGCAAAACGTTTACCTCCTGCCAGTGCCTCGCTATTTCTATTTCTAATTGAACAATCTCTTGGGAATCCTTGAATATGATGCAAATAAAAGATTTCCAGGCTTGTTAAAGTTTTTATCTCCAATTAATTTATTAACATTATAAATGTTTCTTACATTCGCATTTGTTCAGTTCAGCATTGTTTTGTTTTTGTTTTTAACAAATAAGTCCACATGGCATTTTACAGTTTGATCTAAACTTGCCTTTTTACAGAGACTCATTGACCAGTCAAGATCGTCCGCAAGAGCCCTGTTTTATATTTGTTTTATGTTAATTGCAACATTTTATTTGTTGCTCAATATGACCTTTTTGGCAGGCAAATATTTTTCAAATATTAATATGCAGTGGATCTGTATTAAATATTAATAAAAGATTATTAAGTGCAATATTACTATTTCTTTTAAAGAAGTAAAGAGTTTTTTTCTCCTTCATTGTATAAGGACAGTTGTATCACCCTGACATGGTTCCCTCAGAAAATATCAAAATTCAAGAACACTAAAGTGCCGATTCAAAAGATAAATTGATCTTAAAAATGTTCTTCTTAAAAGAGATATATTCAAGTCCTTATACAGTATGAATGAAAAATACCATCACTGACCCAGAATTATTTAATCGTGCATGCAGTTTTCCCGATCTCATATTGATTGAGAGTGCATTAAATATGTATATGTTTGTAAGAGCACTGAAAGCAAAAGTTGATAAAAATCACCATGACAAGTATCCTTCTGGTCTCTTTTGTTTATGTGCATTTTCACTGGAGCTGTTATAAACTACAGTGACATTACGGAATATGCACTCAACTTTATTAAATACAAAATGCCAGGGATATACAAAATACAATAGAGTTACAGATTATAGAAGTGCAAAACATTCTAAGAGCACACAATGAAATGTTACAGGACAGCCCTAGGAATGGTTATCTCCAGGCTAATGTTCTTACTGAACTACCAGGAAGAGGAGATGCAAACATAGACTTGCTTTTGGAAGGACATTTGGTCACTTTATGCAGTTTGAGTGAACTGTGTCTTTAATTGATAAACCAGCTGAGTGTATGGAGCATGATATTTATTGATTTTATAAAAAAGTGAAAAAGTTCAAGGTCAGATAAATGTCAAGTCAGATTCTTTATTCAAATGGTGTGGTTTGGTTGCTGAGTAAATAGCGATTTTAACGATAAAGTCTCAGCAGATGTGAAAGTTCATGCCAGGGGCATGTGCTTGCTTGTGAAAGGGTATTTTCAACCCCACGGCAAACCCAAATGATGATTATCTACAGACCTGATCTCTGCATGAGTTGCAGATCAACCGTCCCTACATTAATCATAGCATCGTTATGGTTAAATGCTTGTTGTGACAACACAAAAGAGGCATTTCACAAGAACCTGCTTTAAATCCTTTATTGTCTCATTTCACTTTTATTGTTTCAGTGAAACACAACTCGTGCTCTGCTTCTTCAGTCAAGTGTGCCTCTATTATAGTTTTTACAGACACATGACTGACACATTCAAAATAATAAGCTATTAATTCCACTTAGCTATAAACAGGTCTGTTTTGGTAACTTTAACCAGCCTGCTCAGCAGGACTCTTCAAACAGTAGCTCCAGCTTGACCGTGATGAAGACAGTAGCACACGCTGTAGTGCCCCAGTGGCGGTACTGAGAATGCATGGTGCTGTTAGCAATAACAACAATGGGCTTCTTTAAGACTATTTTCACAGATGGATTTGGGCAACATAATAGTGATTTACATTTTAGAAGCATTGAAAGGCAAACTTCAGTATACTCAAATTATGGATCTACACGTTCAAAGTTCACATTAAGAATGCAGATTCAATAATTTATTCAGTTACTCTGAAAGCTTGAATCAATTATGAACGTTGTCTTTGTGGAATTTATATTTTACAGAAATATAAAAGCATAAATATGTTAAAGTATGTGCTATGAGACTTGCCTTATGACAGCAAGTGTTGCTTAATGGTTAGCATATATATATGTTTGACTACAAAATAAAAATGTAATTTCTCAAACCAGTGAAATTAAGAAATACGAAACAAAATCCACAAAATTCTCAAGAAAGAGATACAATCAAAATCATTCTATGTATATGCAAATATAATTACATCTTTTATAAATAAGATCTTCTATATGTATTTTATATTGTATTATATAGTATTACATTTAACATACATGTATTATATTATAGTTTTGGTCACACTTTATTTTAAGGTCCTTCTGCTTATTAATAGTTATATAATACTTGTTAAGTTTAGGTATTGGACTCAATTAGGGATGTAAAATATGGTCATGCTGTGCTTTATAAGTACTACTAAACAGCCAATATGTTAATAATAGGCATGCTAATAAGCAACTAGTAAACAGTGAGAATTTACTAGTCCATATAATAAAGTATTGCCATAATTTAATTACATTTTACTGTATTTACAGTTAAAATTACTGTATTACATTTTTTTATGAACAAAAGGCAATACTACAAACTCGTACTCTGATGCATACATACTTTACAATTTATCAAATAAATGACTTTTCTTTCACATTACATTAATGAAAATGAGATTGTTTTGGAAGTACAACCTGAATTCCGGAAATGTTGGGCCATTTTTTATTTTTTTGAATAAAAGGAAAATTAAAAGATTTTCAAATCACATGAACCAATATTTTATTCACAATAGAACATAGAGTACATTACAAATGTTTAAATGGATACATTTTACTATTTTATTCACTAAATGAGCACACTTCAAATTTGATGCCTGCTACAGGCCTCAAAAAAGTTACCACGGGGGCAACAAAGTGCTGAAAAAGCAATACATTTGGAAAAGATTCAGCTGGGAGAGCATCTAGCAACTAATTTAGTTAATTTACATCATGTCTGTAACATGATTAGCTATGAAAGGGATGTCTTAGAGGCAGAGTCTCTCAGAAGTAGGGTCTCCAATCTGTGAAAGAGTGCGTAAAAAGATTGTGGAATACTTTAAAAACAACGTTCCTCAACGTCAAATTGCAAAGTCTTTGCAAATCTCATCATCTACAGAGCATAACATCATCAAAAGTCTCAGAGAAACTGGAGAAATCTCTGCGTAAGGGACAAGGCCGAAGACCTTTGTTGGATGCCCATGGTCTTCGGGTCCTCAGATGACACTGCATCACTCATCGGCATGATTCTGTCATTGACATTACTAAATGGGCCCAGGAATACTTCCAGAAACCACTGTCGGTAAACACAATGTGCCGTGCCATCTGCAGATGCCAACTAAAGCTCTATCATGCAAAAAGGAAGCCATAAGTGAACATGGTTCAGAAGCGCCATTGTGTCCTGTGGGCCAAGGATCATTTAAAATGGACTGTTTCAAAGTGGAAAAGTATTCTATGGTCAGACGAGAAATCACGGACGCCGTGTCCTCCGGGCTAAATAGGAGGGAGGCACTATGAATGCTGAAAGGCATATAAAGGTTTTAGAGCAACATATGCTCCCCTCCAGACAGCATGTATTTCAGCAGGACAATGCAAAACCACATACTGCAGCTATGACAACAGCGTGGCTTCGTAGTAAAAGAGTCCGGGTGCTGAATTGGCCTGCCTGCAGTCCAGATCTTTCACATATAGAGAACATTTGGCGCATCAATAAACAAAAAATAAGTCAAATACGACCACAAACTCTTCAGCAACTGGAAACCTATATCAGGCAAGAACGAGACCAAATTCCAAACACCAAAACTCCAGAAACTCATAACCTCGATGCCCAGACGTCTTCAAACTGTTTTGAAAAGAATATTTTGAGACCTGTAGCGGGCAACAAATTTCAAATGAGCTCATTTTATGCATAAAATTGTAGAATTTCTCAGTTTAAACATTTGTTACGTTATCTATGTTCTATTGTGAATACAATATTGGGTCTGCACTATATTGGGTCTGCACATAACGTCTGCACTATTTATATACGACAGAAGAACACTTTTGGACATTGGACACCACTGCACTAACCTGCTTCAGGACACTTTATCCACGGATCCAGCGTGGCCATTGGAGATACTTCGGACCACCGAAGTTAACAAAGGCCGCCTCAATAATCCCAGGCGGCGAAGGAAACACCGCGGGAGACGCGCTGGAATACGTAACAGACTGAGGAAAAGGGCACATAGTCCTCCTCTACCGAGTATTCTGCTCGCTAATGTACAATCCTTGGAGAATAAGATGGACGATCTTAGAGCCAGGATTAGCTTCCAACGGGACATCAGAGACTGTAACATCCTCTGTTTGACCGAAACATGGCTCACGCCCTCAGTCCCGGACAACGCTGTAACGCCGTCTGATAACTTCTCTGTTTTACGGATGGACAGAACAGCCGAGGCTGGAAAAACCAAGGGTGGTGGAGTGTGTTTCATGATCAACAAGAAATGGTGTGACCCCAGGAATATCTCCATTCTGTCGCGTTCCTGCTCGGCTCATCTGGAGCATCTCTCCATTATCTGCCGCCCATTCTACCTCCCCCGGGAGTTTACATCGATCATCATCACTGCCGTATATATACCACCACAAGCAGATACTAGCGTGGTTTTGTCCTCACTCCACGACGAGCTCAGCGGCTATATCAACAAGCACCCTGACGCTGCCGCCATCATAGCTGGGGACTTTAACAAAGCCAACCTCAGAAAAGTCATGCCAAACTTTCACCAACATATATCCTGTCCAACCAGAGGACTGAATACACTGGATCATTGCTACACCCAGTTTAAGAATGCCTACAAAGCTCGTTCCCTGCCGGCTTTCGGCAAATCAGACCACGCGGCCATATTTCTCACACCGGAATATAAACAACGGATCGTTCAGAGACCCCCGGTGGAGAGGGAAGTGACGCGCTGGTCCGCCCACTCTGAAGCTATGCTACAGGCGTCTCTTGATGACGTCGACTGGGACATGTTCCGGGCGAGTTCAACTGACGTCAGCGAATTCACGGATGTAGCAGTAAGCTTCGTAAACACGCTAACCGAGCAAGCCACCGAAACAGTAACAATAAGGACATTCTCCAATCAGAAACCGTGGGTGGACAGATCTATCCGTGATGCGGTTAACCAACGCACTGCCGCATACAATGCCGGTCTTTTGTCGGGGAACATGAGCGAATACAAAACAGCGTGTTATGCTCTCCGACGTGCAATAAGAGCCGCTAAACGCCGGTACAGGGAGAGAATTGAGTCACATTTCCAGCTCAATGACTCCCGACGCATGTGGCAGGGACTGAAGACCATCTGTTCCTCTGGAAATAACTCTTCCGCGGAGGTGAGAGCAGATCCGTTGCTGGCCGAGGAGCTAAACACTTTCTACGGTCGCTTTGAATGTAACGTTAATGGCGGCGCGATCCTGCCGATCAGCACGTCAGGAAGCAGCAGACAGAGCAGCGATGTTTGTGCTATCACCTTTTCAGAGGATGACGTTCGGAGGGAACTAAAGAGAGTGAACGTAAGGAAAGCAGCAGGACCTGATGGGATTACTGGCCGCGTTCTGAGGTCCTGTGCTGATCAGCTTGCTGGTTTGTTTACTTCCATCTTTAATGAGTCACTTGCTACCTCTGTTGTTCCCACCTCCTTTAAAAAATCTGTCATCATCCCTGTGCCTAAGAACAGTAAACCCTCTTGCCTGAATGACTATCGTCCAGTTGCCCTCACATCGACAGTCATGAAGGTTTTTGAGAGACTCTTAAAGAAACACATTTGCTCCTCCATCCCTGCTACTTTGGACCCTCTTCAGTTTGCCTATCGGCCAAATAGGTCTACTGATGATGCCATCTCCCAGGTACTGCACTCCTCCCTCACTCACATCGACAGCAAGAATGGCAACTATGTCAGGCTGCTATTCATCGACTATAGCTCAGCTTTCAACACTATAGTCCCCACCAAGCTAACTGTCAAACTATCAGACCTCGGCCTAAACACTTCACTCTGTGACTGGATCCAAGATTTCCTCACCGCCAGACCACAAGTGGTGAAAGTCGGCCAGTTCACCTCCAACTCCATCACCCTGAATGTAGGAGCCCCACAGGGCTGTGTCCTGAGCCCCCTGCTATACTCTCTCTACACCCACGACTGCGTGTCCTCACACAGCTCCACTTCCATTGTTAAATTTGCTGACGATACTGTGGTTCTGGGCCTCGTTTCCAACAATGATGAGGCCGCATACCTGGATGAGGTGGAGAGACTTACATCATGGTGCCAGGACAACTGTCTCTCTCTGAACGTGAGCAAAACCAAAGAGCTGATTGTAGACTTCAGGAAGAGACAGCAGCAGCCCTACACTCCTCTTATGATCAGCGGGACCCCTGTGGAGAGGGTGAGCAGCTTCAAGTACCTCGGTGTAAACATCTCAGAGGACCTGACATGGACTGCACACATCCAAACACAGGTCAAGAAAGCCAGGCAAAGGCTGTACCATCTGCGACAGCTGAGAAAATTCAGGGTCTCACCAGCTATCCTGAAAACTTTCTATTCAGGGGCCATAGAAAGTGTACTGACTCAGTGCATCTCAGTGTGGTATAATAATGCCACAAACCAGGACTGCAAAGCTCTGCAGAGAGTCGTGCGCTTAGCTGAGCGCATCTCAGGGTCTACTCTCCCCTCTCTGCAGGACATCTACCTCAAACGTTGCAAAAGCAGAACTGCAAAAATCATCAAGGACTCGAATCACCCCGGTAACCATCTTTTCATTTTACTGCCATCTGGCAGGCGCTACAGGAGCATGTTGGCTAAAACTGAAAGACTGCGGAGGAGTTTCTTCCCCCAGGCCATCAGGCTCCTAAACTCAGTCTCATAACAGCATAACATCCACAGGACTCAATTTAATAAACTGTAACCACAACCATTATTCCCCATCATCCACACTGCTGCTATGTGTACATCCCCGGTACAACCTATTTGCACATTCTCATGCACTGCACACTTTATCTCATTGCACATCTTACCCCTTATTTTATTTCATTATTTGTTTCTTACTTCATTCTCACCATATTTGTATATATATATACTCTCTCGTGTTTTTGTTTCATAGTTTTTTTATTGCTTTTATGTTATTTTTATTTTATTATCATGTTTTATTTTTCTTTCTTGCACTTTCCATTGAGCGGACCTGTCCTGACTAACATTTCACTACCTATTATACCCTGTATGATTGTCTATGTGACAAATAATAAAGAACCTTGAACCTTGAACCTTGGGTCATGTGATTTGAAATTCTTTTAGTTTTCATTTTATTCAAATTTAAAAAACATCCCAACATTTCCGGAATTCAGGTTGTAGCATATGCTTATGGATGTTTTCTTTTTTTTCTGAACAAAACTGGAAGTAATTGGTGCTCTGTTGGCATAGGGGAATGTTGTATGGGAGCAGTATAGTACACAGAGCACTCATCTATATAACACACTATGACAGCTCCTTAGATGAACTCTCCATTCTACATTATTTAATGAGTAGCCCTCTGTCACACATGATTGCCCTGGCTGCCCAGGCGAGGACGCTAACCTGTATAATGCAGGGCCAACATGCTCTCTGCTGAGAAAGAGAAAAATGTAGGAATGCAGAGGGATCCCTTATGCATGTAGGCTCATTGTTTTGGTTTAATCCAGCTCTAAGTGGTTCACCAAAGCTTGATAAACATTTGTACCCAAAAAAAAAATTCTGTCATTAATTACTCCCACATGGTAGGATAAGTATTGTTGAATAAAGTTATATTTTTGTATTTCTTTGGACACAAAAATAACTCTCACAGCTTTGTAACATTTGTGGTTGAACCTCTGATGTCACATGGACCATTATATCGATGTCCTAACTACGTTTCTGTGTCTGGGAACTTTTAGTTTCATTGCTGTCTATGCAGGGTCAGAAAGCTCTCAAATTTCATCAACTAGCTTAATCTGTGTTCCAAAGATGAACGAAGGTCTAAAGGTTTGGAACAACATTAGGGTGAGTAATTAATAATCTAATTTTTTTTTTTTTGGGGGGGGGTGAAATATCCCTTTAATATTCTCTGTAAACAAAAAGAAATGTGTTAGTAAGCCGCTTTTTAATTAAAACCATTACTGATTTGAATGGGATTAGTATATGGTTTTTAAATTAGCTGGGAGTGCCTATGAAACTCTTTATTGGCCGCCTTCATTGCACAATATTAGATGGTTAAAAGATGGATGACACATTTCCACTTCCTCTTGCTAATCAACATTTAAAAAGTTTACAAGTAAAATAATGCACAATTATTTGAATGGGAATGGAATAATTGTTTCTTGAGTCATACTGCCATTGGGCAAGGGCGTATGTTTGCTATCGACATTGGTGGGGAAATGTTTTGCATACTGTGGAAGTCAATGGTGAACCAAAACAGCTTGGTTACAAACTTTCTTCAAAATATCTTCCTTTGTGTTTGGCTAACAAAGACATTCATACAGGTTTGGAACTACTTGGTGAGGGTGAGTAAAAATGATGACAGATTTTTCATTTTGGGATGAATTATTCCTTTAATCACATTATTTTAATATTAATTGAATTGGACCCAGGATGATTCTGAAAGAATACTCCACTGTTGCTGTGGTAACGAAACTTTCAGCTAACAGTTTGATTTGTACATTCAGTTGAACAACGTTAATTTAAAGTTAAAGACTGTCCGCGGCGACTCAGGATGCTGTTCCAAATCCTGCTGCACCACAGACTTCCACTTACATAGTTTGCACAAAAAAAAAAATCACATTTTATTTGTCCCTAATTATTGTTGATGTTCATGACTTTACCCTAGGCTGAAAGATTGTGTATCTTTCCGCACAACGTTTGTCTTTCTGTCCGTGTGGAGCTAATAATAGCCATAGATTGCGCTTCTCATCCGGTGTGCGACTACATTCCGCACATGTATTAAATACTTTATCTTGTTAGGTAATATCAATGATGTAATGTTTCAGATGTGTCTGAAATGACAAAAACGTGTACATACAGGTGCATCTCTATAAATTAGAATGTTGTGGAATTTTATTTTTATTTCAGTAATTCAACTCAAACTGTTTAACTCGTGTATTAAATAAATTCAATGCACACAGACTGAAGTAGTTTAAGTCTTTGGTTCTTTTAATTGTGATGATTTTGTCTCACATTTAACAAAAACCCACCAATTCACTCTCAACAAATTAGAATACTTCATAAATCCAATAAAAAAAGTTTTTAGTACTGGAAGTATGTTCATTTATTGTATATGTACTCAATACTTGGTAGGGGCTCCTTTTGCTTTAATTACTGTCTCAATTCGGCGTGGCATGGAGGTGATCAGTTTGTGGCACTGCTGAGGTGGTATGAAGCCCAGGTTTCTTTGACAGTGGCCTTCAGCTCATCTGCATTTTTTGGTCTCTTGTTTCTCATTTTCCTCTTGACAATACCCCATAGATTCTCGATGGGGTTCAGGTCTGGTGAGTTTGCTGGCCAGTCAAGCACACCAACACCGTGGTCATTTAACCAACTTTTGGTGCTTTTGGCAGTGTGGGCAGGAGCCAAATCCTGCTGGAAAATGAAATCAGCATCTTTAAAAAGCTGGTCAGCCGAAGGAAGCATGAAGTGCTTCAACATTTCTTGGTAAATGGGTGAAGTGACGTTGGTTTTCAAAAAACACAATGGACCAACACCAGCAGATGACATTGCACCCCAAATCATCACAGACTGTGGAAACTTAACACTGGACTTCAAACAACTTGGGCTATGAGCTTCTCCACCCTTCCTCCAGACTCTAGGACCTTGGTTTCCAAATGAAATACAAAACTTGCTCTCATCTGAAAAGAGGACTTTGGACCACTGGGTAACAGTCCAGTTCTTCTTCTCTTAGCCCAGGTAAGACGCCTCTGATGACAACTGTAGCCAAATTCGTCGACACGTCTGTGTGTGGTGCTCTTGATGCCTTGACCCCAGCCTCAGTCCATTCCATGTGAAGTTCACCCAAATTCTTGAATCAATTTTGCTTGACAATCCTCATAAGGCTGCGGTTCTCTCGGTTGGTTGTGCATCTTTTTCCTTCCACTCAACTTTCTGTTAACATGCTTGGATACAGCACTCTGTGAACAGCTTCTTTGGCAATGAATGTTTGTGTCTTCCCCTCCTTGTGAAGGGTGTCAATGATTGTCTTCTGAACAACTGTCAGATCAGCAGTCTTCCCCATGATTGTGTCGCCTAGTGAACCAAACTGAGAGACCATTTTGAAGGCTCAGGAAACCTTTGCAGGTGTTTTGAGTTGATTAGCTGATTGGCATGTCACCATATTATAATTAGTTGAGAGTGAATTGGTGGGTTTTTGTTAAATGTGAGACAAAATCATAATTAAAATAACCAAAGACTTAAACTACTTCAGTCTGTGTGCATTGAATTTATTTAATACACGAGTTTCACAATTTGAGTTGAATTACTGAAATAAATGAACTTTTCCACGACATTCTAATTTATTGAGATGCACCTGTATATTGAATTATTTGATACAAATATTGCTATGGACAGTTTGGTAGTGGCTGAATATTTGTAGGGACGCATCCCTAGCGTCCCGTCCCCCCCTAATTCTACACTCCTGCTTTGTGCCTCATTCATGAAACACAAACAGAATGATTTTTTGTGTTAATCAATCACAAAGCCACATAATTGTAACATTATTTGTACAATTAAGGGAAGGAATGCTGCTGCTGCTACAGTGGCCGTTCTAAGCAGTCTGTGATGAGAATAGGAGAGAGATTATACAGTCTGGAAAGACTTGAAAAAAACGATGCCATTCTGTCAGTTTGCATTCAAAAGTGGATATTTAAAATTGTATTTACCTGGCAGCTGATTGTCCATTTGCGAGAAGAGGAAGAAGGCGATACTTTCTTGGGCAGGACATTAAGAGAAGAGAAGGAGAGGTCTAGAACAACAGAATAGCTGTAACAGTGGACATTGGGTGCAAGACATGTCAGTGGATACTTTGAGCCAACACATGTATCTAATAAATTGTGTACAATGTTAGATTTTTTATTATGGTTTTACTAGTCTACCCTTTATTTATTGGTATTATGACTATCAAACACATAACACAATCATATATTGTACAAATTTGATAGTGAACTTGCTATATCTCTATTAAAATAGATTTTAATGTTGTCATAAAGCATGACAAACATATACTATAATTGGAAATAATATGTTTGCAATTTGCCTACAGTTAAAATCATGGAAATGTCATAATAAACATTTGCCAGAGGTTTACATTATTTTAAAACTCTGTCATATATAGATTTCCATGCTTTTTATGATACATTTTAATTTGATGTTATACAAATCTATATAACAAAAAAAAAAACATTTCAGAGTATGACAGAAGTGATTCGGACAACTAGTCTACAACCTATTAAATATCAGACCTGGAAATAAATGTAATTCTGCTGCCTTAAAGATCTCACCCAAGAATCAAAATGATCATTTACTCATTCTTATATGGTTTCAATTCAGTTTCATTTCAAGCCTTACTCTCATCTGCACAACACAAAAGACATTTTGAAAAAGGATAACTAAATCATGATTGGTGACCATTGACTTAAAAAAAAAAGACATTTATTAAAATATTACACAGAAGTGTGAGGGTGAGTAAACATACAATGAGTGTGTGTGTGAGTGTGAGTGTGTGTGTGTGTGTGTGTGTGTGTGTGTGTGTGTGTGTGTGTGTGTATAGGCCTATATGTTATAGAAAATTTGAAAATTGGATAGATAGGTGACCTTCACATAATCAAAGCATTTTAACATAATTGATTGTTAAAGAGTAATATAGCAGTAGACTTTTAACAGTCATGAGCAGGAGTCGGATCAGCAACCTTCCTGTCAAATTATTATTGTGCATCATTAAGCCGTCTCCCATCAATGCCAGTGCTACGGCCGGTGCTAGAGAAGAGAAAACCTGCTTGTGTCTCTGACAGATGGAGCATAAGATCTACAGTATGTAAAACACGCCACCGTGTTTCCGTCCATCTGCTGTTTGGGGTACAAGAGCCAAGAGAAAACAGAAATCACAATAAGAGTGTAATATCTCCATTGTTTCTCCTAAAAAGTATGACTGTTTTCTACTGTGGAACACAAAACGAGATATATAAATGCAATGAAAGAGCAGCTTCTTGGCAATACCGTTTTCTGGGAGTGAATGATTTATCAGACTTCCCAGAAAATGATTTGAATGAGCGTTCATGTTTTGTTTCGTTTTATATCATACATTTTCATCTTCCTCCTCTCTATCTCTCTATCTCTTTATGTATACAGGTTTTTCCACATGCCTAACCTGTTGGTTTCACGTCTGTCTTGCAAAGAAAGAGCAGAATTTGTTTACCAGAAGTGTTCCCTATTTTAGTGTACTGCACTTTGTCAATATAAGGCGAAACACACTTCTGTCGGAAACGAAACCAGAGAGATAATTTTGCATATTTTTGTTTCCAGGCTTATTTTTTGGAGAACGTTCACCCCACGTATGGGTTGCAATCCGTAATGAAGGTTTAATGCTTGTTTTCACATCTGTTATGAGGTTGTGTCCATGTTCTCTTAGTGTCCAGCCACATGTTAACAGTGCTGTTTAAATAAGAGAAAGTTGTTGATATGAACATGGCATTGTGAACAGCTGCGTCCGTCAGAGAGTGGATGAGGGAACATCGGCCACAGTGCATTCTAATAGTTCATTAAAATGGCCTCTTCCTAATAGTCTGTAATGACAGCATCAAATTGCCTCAACGAATAAACACGAATTCTATTAGGAGACCAGGAACAAAGGTAATGAAATGCCTGTATATTACACATAAAAACACACTTAATATGGTTCATGATGGTCAAATTCATCAGTGTTGCATAAGTCTCCATAAAGCTTTTAGAAATGCAATTCAATAATTATTTACTTCTTAAAAGCGTAGAGAGTAGGCTCTAGAATTCTTGAGAAAAACATTGAAAAATACATTTACCAATTGTGCCATGTCACGTGACCTTTGATCATATAAACAGATTAAAAGGTTTTTAATATTAATTCTAAAATTTGTTTTGTGCAGTAATTTTAGATAAAGCCTGTTCCTGTTATGCTGGATATGTTTTGACCTAACAACCATTATAAATGCATAGGTCTCTCTTATAAATGCAACAAAATGTTTCATTAAAATGGTTTATATATATATACAATGTTTTCCAGAAGTTTGGAAATGCCCTAGACAATATTGGCATGAACCCCTTTTAATTTGTGATAATTTTGGACTGATAAGGAACAACACAAACTCCGAAAACATATTTATTACATAAACACTGGATACATGGAAACTCTCTATAAAATGGGCCAAACAAGTCATTTGATTGACAAGAGCTATTTGTAAACTATCTGACCTAAACTGTGTTCTAATTGGTTCATTTTATTCTAAACTTAATTGACACTTAATTGTTGAAGCTATTAAGGTGTGCTGACCCAAAAATCTTTTCCAAACCTGGGCCAAGTTTAAACCAGTAACCAGGCATCACAGCTGGCAAAGGGGCATGTCTGACTTTGACATGTATATATTGCCATTATTATGTAATCAAAATGAAAATTATTATTGCTGGTCTTCAATGATAATGTCAAGTTACTTTAATGTGTTTGCACCAAAAAATGATAAGGATTTATGCTGATATTGTCCAAAACCCCACTTTTCTAGGGCGTTTCCACACTTTTGGAGGGAAGTGTTAAGTGTATATATATGCCTTCCATGTTGAAAACACTTGTGTTTGTATAATGATGAATCATCTTTATAAAAGTTCATTGATGTTGAATAAAAATATAATGTGTAGATTATAGCATTGTTTTTTTTTTTTTCTTCAGCAGATTAGATAATGATTGTTAATACACTTTTGATTAGTTTTCATGTTGTATTTCTAATCAAATCCGCATCCAACGTGCAATAGGTTGTGAGAAATATTTGCCATGGATCTCAACTTATCTTTGGCATACTCATTTCAACATATACGATTTGGGACACACTGATTCTATTTTTGAAAACTATTTAGGATGGATAGTATGCAATCTGGGGCGAAAAAAGATAGTCGTTATCTTTAAAACTGAGATAATGAACTCCAATCAGAATCAACTTAATACTGGATTTGCACAATGCATAATTCATTAGACACACGCTGGTCTATTATCATAGGGACATTAACTTTACATTGTGGAGCAAAACAAACGGTCCTTGGCCAATGGAAGCTGCTATGGACCAGGGTAAAGGTCTGGCTATGAGAGACTAACTCTTCACCTATCCTCACTCTTTTCTGAGTCCTTACTAACACTCCTGCTGATACATTAGCATGCATATAGTACATTTGAATCATTTGAATCAGTAGTGGTATTTGCTAAGACAAACCTTGTGACTCAAATGTTTGGTTAAGTAATTCAATACAAGAATTAAAGGTTCACACAGATACACACAATCCAGCATCAGGGTTCTGACACTGATAGCATCCCAATGTGAAGTGTGAAATAAAATAATAGAACATTAAATTCAACTCAATTCAATTCTTAAATGATTACTTCCAGAAAACAAAATTGTTGAAAAGTTAGGACAATCTACCATATTTTAAAATACCTTTCTTCGTAATTTTAACTCTGATGCAATTATATGGTGAATTTTAAACCAATTTAATCCAGCTATTCTCATAAATATTTTACTTTGGATGTGTGCAGCTTTATGAATCTGTACATTTTGGTTTAGGTTACACAGACTGTTGAGTGAACAAATACTTGCATGGCATATTCGGGTCATGGTGATTTTAGAGACACCCATCACATATTGTGTTAAATAAAAAAGATCTTATGAACTGAAGCTGCCAGAAAAACCTCATGCACTCGAATAAATGCTGGGTTAAATACAAACCAGTGCTGGGTAAATACTGGACCGAACACATGCTGGGTTGTTATTAACCAATAGTTGGGTTAAATGTTTAACCCATCCTTCTGGGCAGTAACCCAACCGCTGGGTCAAAACAACCCAATCGCTGGGTTCGTCCTTATTTTATCTAGCGCTGGGTTGTATTTAACCCAGCATTTTTCAGAGTGTGGAAATATAAAAAAACTGGATTTGTATAACTTCTAGGCTATGTGTAGAGACGTACATGCTAAAAATAAGCTGATACAACAACAAATATATGAAGAGCTCATTTCCAAAACGCGATAAACGCCAAATTTAAATGGTGGTGCGGACCCGGGGGGGTTTAACAATCATTGTTTAACATGTTCAGACTGAGCCAACAGACCATTTTAACATGATAAATTGAATATTAACAAAATGTTTGGGTCTAGGTAAAAAAATTTCATTTTCATGAAAACTATTAAAATGGATTTATAGCGTTTTGGAAAAGAGCTCTTCATATGTAATACATTTAAATAATACAAAACCTACAGAAAAGTTTTTTTGAATAAAAAATATTAATACATCTTCCCTAGCTGTGAGCCTAAAAAATAATTTGGATATAAAAAAATGTGAATGCATGTCAACTCTAACTAATAATTCAATAGAAAATATGTCAACATACAATGTAGGAAACACAATTCTGATGAATGTATTTTAAATGTTTATGTAAATCGCTGAAAGCTGATAGTCTGTACCAGTCTTTCTGAATTCAAGCCTTACTGGTTTGATGAATCATGATTAAACAACTGAATAAAGCATGAATAAGACTTGTGGCAAACAAGCACTTTACAGTAAGGCTGTCTGCATGAAGAGTCAAATCTGAACACAGTCTGTTTTGGCTGAGTTTTTGCAGAAATACCACAGGGTTGCCATGGCAGCATCTGAGGATGTCCTTATGGCTATATATAACTTTTTCTGAAGAAGCTGATATTGTCTTCAAGATACTTAATGAGGACTTTTGTATATTTGTGTGTCATTCACGCTGCTCCAGATCTACATCGATCTGCTGGAAAACACCAAGAATATTTCATAAGCAATATGCCTGACCAGTTCTGAAAGTGAAACTGGTTTTAGTGTCATGTCTGTGTGTATCAACTAGTGTCTGACCAGTTCTGAATGTGAAACTGGTTTTAGTGTCATTTCTGTGTGTATCAACTAGTGTCTGACCAGTTCTGAATGTGAAACTGGTTTTAGTGTCATTTCTGTGTGAATCAACTAGTGTCTGACCAGTTCTGAATGTGAAACTGGTTTTAGTGTCATGTCTGTGTGTATCAACTAGTGTCTGACCAGTTCTGAATGTGAAACTGGTTTTAGTGTCATGTCTGTGTGTATCAACTAGTGTCTGAACAGTCTGCATGTTCAGACGTGTTCCTGTCTATATCTCCGGGCACTGGCTGTCATCCAGTTCATGTGTAAATGTGTGTAAATGGAAGATATCAGCAAACATGTTAGAGTAACACCGGAGATGCACACAGCCCAGCATCAGGGCTTTAACACTGATTGTGGATGAAATGATTACAAAGTGAATAGACTGAAAAAAAAACAATCTGACAAAGTGCTGACAAAAATAAAACATACATAATAAAAAGAAGAAGAAGAAGCCATTACACGCACACATTTAGACCTGGCGTTTTAGTGAGTCGGTGAAAAATAAATATTAAGGGCTTTAAATTCGTTTTTTTGGCATTAAAAAAGTGCTGTCAGGATTTACTAAAGACGCGCAGTGAAGATTTAGCGCTGAAAAGGCAGGGATAAATATATTAAATATACATTATTAGAAATATATATGAAATATTTAATATATTAAATATAAAATATATATTTATTTTACATATGCTCATAAATACTGTAAACATTCTGTAGAGCATTATTCAAATATTTCCACCATTTTCATCAAATGTACACTGTTGCACACTTTTCTGTTACAACCTCAAGGCATCTCACAAACAAGTCCCATTGGCACACACCGGAAACCACCCAGAGTCTCAGAGAGACTAATATGGCTAGAGGCCACTTTAATTAACAGGAAGGCTACAATTCAAGAGTTGTGCTGTGTTGTGTGTTCCAGACAAAGTCAGAGTTGGGAATTCTCAAGACTTAAGTGTTTTAAGCTAAACATTTTCCAGAAAGATGATTTGATAATACACCAGAAATACTGTTCAAAATGAAGAAAAACAGTGGTTACACCTAATTTCAATAGTCCACTTTAGACATTCTACTAACTGTAAGTAACTTTGTAACTACATATCAACTAATTCTCATTAATTTGCAACTACATGTCTACTAACTCTTAGAGTAGACTGTTAGAGTAGGTTTAGTAGAAGTTAGAGTAGAATATACTTATACATGCAAAGTTTCTCATAGTCAGTATGTTATATGTTGTGGACCCATCAAAATAAAGTGTTAGAAGATATTAAGCAGACAGTCTAGTGATACTCTAATGAATGCTAGTTGGCATGTAGTTGCAAATTTACATACTGATAGCAAAAATGTCAAAAGTGGACTATCGAAATAAAGTGTTACCAAAACAGTACCTAGATAATTCCTTGTTGTCAAACATTATTGGAACATATCACTGCAAAAAGGCTCAGAAATGTGAAAGTAGTTCAGAAAAAGCCACATTTATTTTAATGTGACTTGAATTGATATTTTGTAAATCTAAATTGTAGATTCTAAATCGAAATGTCTGAGAAGTGGTCTGCGTCTTCCGGTGCGGTGTGATTGGCTTTAAGTTATTCATTCATATGTTCAGAACATGCACTGAACAGCTCTGTTAAGTATTCTGACTCAGTCCTAATCCCAGCTGAACACCTCTGGTGTGATTTTAAATGCAGAGCTTGAGCTAAAAACTCATCACCAAACACCAATGACTCGTATATTCATTATATGGACAAAAGTACTGCACACCCCCTTCTTTAGAAGAGAAAAAGACACTTCCAAACTGTGGCAACAAAGATGGAAATATAATTAATGTACTTAAAATGTTTATTTCCTCGTCTTTTGCAACAGTTTTGAAGTGTAAGAAATGACTGAACCCACATGTCATTGGTTTTTGGCTCAAGGTCTGCATTTAAAGTCACACTAGAGGTGTTCAGCTGGGATTAGACCAGTCAAGTTCTTCCACACTGACTGAATCATCATTTCTCTTTGATTCTTGTCTTATACACAGAGACACTGTCATGTTAGAATAGAAAAGAGTCCTGTCCAAACTGTTGATATAAAATTAGAAGCACACAATTCCCTAGAATATCATTATATGCTTAAACATTAAGATTTGTACTCATGGAAATTACTAAAGTAGTCAAACCTTTCATTAGAAGGGGGTGACCCAATACCTTTGGCAATATAGTGTGTGTGTGTGTGTGTGTGTGTGTGTGTGTGTGTGTGTGTGTGTGTGTGTGTGTGTGTGTGTGTGTGACACTGGACCACAAAACCAAATAGCATGGTCTTAAATAGCATGGGTATATTTGCAGCAATAGTCAAAAATACATAGTTATAATCAAATCAAAATTATAATTTGTTCTTTTATGGCAAAAATTATTCGGATATTAAGTAAAGATCATGTTCCATGAAGATATTTAGTAAATGTCTTACTGTAAATATATCAAAGCTTCGTTTTTTCTTAGTAATATACATTGCCAAGAACTTCATTTGGACAACCTTGAAGGTGGTTTTCTCAATAGTGTTATTTTTTGCACCCTTAGATTCCAGATTTTCAAATAGTTGCATCTCAGCCAAATATTGTCAGCTTCTAACAAACCATACATCAATGGGAAGTTTATTTATTCAGCTTGTATATAATGTATAGATATCAATTTCGAAAAATGTACACGTATGACTGGTTTCTCCAGGGTCATATATACATATATACTGTATATATATATATACACTCACCGGCCACTGTATTAGGTACACCTGTTCAATTGCTTGGTAACACAAATTGCTAATCAGCCAATCACATGGCAGCAACTAAATGCATTTAGGCATCTAGATGTGGTGAAGAGGACTTGCTGAAGATCAAACCGAGCGTCAGAACGGGGAAGAAAGGGGATTTAAGTGACTTTGAACGTGGAATGGTTGTTGGTGCCAGACGGGCCGGTCTGAGTATTTAAAAAACTGCTGATCTACTGGGATTTTCACGCACAACCATCTCTAGTGTTTACAGAGAATGATCTGAAAGAGACAAAAATCCAGTGAGCGGCAGTTGTGTGGACGAACATGCCTTGTTGATTCAGAGGAGAATGGACAGACTGGTTAGAGATGATAGAAAGCAACAGAAACTCAAATAAACACTCGTTACAACCAAGGTACGCAGAATATAATCTCTGAACGCACAACACTTCAAACCCTGAAGCAGATGGGCTCCAGCAGAAGAAGATCACACTGGGTGCTGCTCCTGTCAGATAAGAACAGGACACAGAGGATACAATTCACACAGGCTCACCAAAATGGGACAATACTAGATTGGAAACGTTGCCTGGTCTGATGAGTCTCGATTTCTGCTGCAACATTCAGATGGTAGGGTCAAAATTTGTCATAAAGAACATGAAAGCATGGATCCATCCTGCCTTGTCTCAATGTTTCAGGCTGGTGATGGTGGTGTAATGTGTGGGGATATTTTCTTGGCACACTTAGTACCAATTGAGCATCGTTTAAACGCCACAGTCTACCTGAGTATTGTTTTGCTGACCATGTCCATCTCTTTATGACTAAAGTGTACCATCTTCTGATGACTACTTCCAGCAGGATAATGCACCATGTCACAAAGCTCAAATCTAGGGCTGTAGTACTCCGGACTCGAGACGTTTTTCTATCGTCTCGGACTTGTCTTGGACTCGTTGGTATTTGGACTCGGACTTGTCTCGGACTTGGTCATCGGACTCGCCAAATGTTCAAGTTGGTCTCGACCAAGTCCAGCAATATATGCTTTTTTTTCTCTTTCAAAACAAAGACTCGCTTGTTCCGCAAATGGGTAATGTAATTGCCATTGGTTTAACTCCATCTAGAACGGGCATTGTCATTGGTCACCTGTTAAATGCACAGCTGCGTCATATGAGTGTGCGCCTGGCTCTGAGTGTGCGCGCTGCGTGGAGGCATAAATAATCTTTATTTTGGCCACAGACATGCTGTCGGCAAGTTGCATTATACAGTTTGGTTTTACAAAGTTCTTTGGAGTTTTCCCTCTCATTTTCTTTCGCTTTTAAATACCTTATTAATGCCCGTGTGCATTTTGCTTTCACTTTCATTTCAGGTCAATTGCTTATCTATAACTTACAACGACACATTTTCTGCAATAAACATGGGACTTTAATTAACAAAACGAATAAAAATACACCATTACCATGCTATAAGCCTAATATAAAATTACAAACTTGCAAAATGTTTAAATGTAAAAAAAAACTAAAACTGACAATCATCAAACGCCGTGGCACCAAATGAATAAGAAAAAGAACGAATAAGAGCAAAACGAATAAAGCCTGGAGGCACGGAATACAACTGGATGTAAAATAAAATTAATTACACAAAAATGTAAATAAAGTAAAAAATAAGCAAACACTGTGGCAATGGCTGGGCGATTTATCAGATTTTATCGATTAATTCGAATTTAATTGTTTGCCACAATTAGATTTTTTATAAATCGAGGAATCGCGATTTTGAATAGAAATATTACCAAACGCTACAATTAGACACTTTAGTAATAACAGTAAAGAGCAAAGAACAATCGAACCGCATGTCGGTGCACATGATTAATCGCTCACGTGTGATGCTCTCTAGGTGCCATTCACACAGAGTGTGTTTTTGTGTTGACGCGGGCAGTGGAATAGGAAAAATACAAGAAGATGTGAGTTAAACATCTTTTAATAACTAGAGTGCCGCGTTTTTAGAAAGCCGTTTCATGCACGAGACGCTGCAAGAGACGCGAGCGCAACAGTCAAATGCGTCCATGTTTACATAGAAAAAACTACGGAACAGCAGCGTAATCAAATACAAAACCTGTGAAGAACTACTACTGTATATCTGATATTTCAGGTTTGCATCCCAGTGAGAGGCTGAAAACTGCTGTTCATTGTTTTACAGAGCCTTTATAGTTAATAGCACTCTAGGTGTTATACCTTCAGTCATTTTGAATTTGAATTACTTGAGATTTTTGGAGCATTTGTCTTGTATTATTTCAGAACATATAGCCTAATATGCATAATATAAGTTTGTACAAGATGTAGTTGTAGTTCATGCATCTTTTCTGCAAATATATTTAGTGATTTGTTTAACATTTACATCATGAAGACAACGTCATGTGTGGTGCACTTAGAATATACTTTTCTTTAACTAGAGGGTTAATAAAGAAAAAGTTGCTTGAATCATGTCGTAGTTACATTTTCAAGTTGACTAGATAAAATCTTACAAAATCGAGAATTGGTCAAATATTAGTGAAATTGCTAAACCTAAAATATATTCCTGAGACGCCCCCCAAAAAAAGAAAAAAAAGTTTTCACGTCATTACATTGTTTAAACCATAAGGAAAAAAAATATATATACATATTTTTTTTTTCAAATTTCATTTTTGAAAAACTATTTTATTCATATTTGATTATATGTCCTCTGTAGAGGACACAAGGACAAAAATTAAATGGCATGAATAGACATCAAAACGGCAAAATCAATAGGAGTTTTTTTTAAATCACCAAATACATTTTTAGGTTTCAGGATTTTTTTATACTAAACTTTGTTTTAAAATGTATAACAAAATTATTTGATATACCATTTTGTTTTATGCAATGTGTGTAAAAAATTCCATAAACTGGTTTCCCATTAAACACAGTGTACCTATACACTGTATCTAATTTGCATATTAATGTGTTGCTGTTGGGACAGAATGTTGAATTTTTTTTTTCATAATGGGAGTAATACATGGCCAGATTTTCATAATAATATATAATATTTTATAAGCAAACTGATATATAATTTATTTCCCTATTCAATTGTTGTCTCCCAAAATGCATAATAAACATGCTTTTAGTCCTGGTGTCCTCTACATTGAATATGTATGAAATTATGTCCTGTTTCATAACAGGAAGTCATATTTGAATTTGAAAACCCATAACATTTTCCTGTTGCTTTATGACAAACAATCTGAAAATGATTCAGATGTAAAAGACATTACAGAATATAATCATATTTCCATAAGTATGTACAAGTTTTCACTAAATTAAATATAGCCATCTTTAAAGACGTATGAGAGGGTTTATACAACATTTAATATCTCTATAACGCCCTGAATGTGCTCTGTGCAGGACATCCAGGCTTATAACTGTGACATGTGAGGTCTCAGAGAAATACACTAAAATATAATGTCCACTACAGAGGCAAAAACTCCACCGCTGGGTCTCAGGAGAAATAAAATAGCCTAATTTGATCCTACAGTGTTGCTGCACATGCTTTTAGATCATTACAAACAATAATGCAAAATTATTATATTAGAATAGATGATATGCCGTCTCTCGTATCACATAAATTATCAATAATTAAGTATGTGGTTTTGAAAGAGATTATTTTTTTTCTTTCTCTGTTTTGACCGTCTCATTTGGACTTGGACTTGACTTGGACTCGAACCTCTTTGGACTCGGTCTTGACTTGGACTCGAACCTCTTTGGACTCGGTCTTGACTCGGACTCGAACCTCTTTGGACTCGGTCTTGACTCGGACTCGAACCTCTTTGGACTCGAACCTCTTTGGACTCGGTCTTGACTCGGACTCGAACCTCTTTGGACTCGGTCTTGACTCGGACTCGAACCTCTTTGGACTCGGTCTTGCCTCGGACTCGAACCTCTTTGGACTCGGTCTTGACTCGGACTCGAACCTCTTAGGACTCGGTCTTGACTTGGACTCAAACCTCTTTGGACTCGGTCTTGACTCGGTCTTGACTCGGACTCGGTCTTGACTTGGACTCGAACCTCTTTGGACTCGGTCTTGACTCGGACTCGAATCTCTTTGGACTCGGTCTTGACTTGGACTCGAACCTCTTTGGACTCGGTCTTGACTCGGACTCGAATCTCTTTGGACTCGGTCTTGACTTGGACTCGAACCTCTTTGGACTCGGTCTTGACTCGGACTCGAATCTCTTTGGACTCGGTCTGACTCGGACTTGGACTCGAACCTCTTTGGACTCGGTCTTGACTCGACTCGACTTGGACTCGGTCTTGATCTCTTTGGACTCAAACCTCTTTGGACTCGGTCTTGACTCGGACTCGATCTCTTTGGATCAAACCTCTTTGGACTCGGTCTTGACTTGGACTCGAACCTCTTTGGACTCGGTCTTGACTCGGACTCGAATCTCTTTGGACTCGGTCTTGACTCGGACTCGAACCTCTTTGGACTCGGTCTTGACTTGGACTCGAACCTCTTTAGACTCGGTCTTGACTTGGACTCGAACCTCTTTGGACTCGGTCTTGACTCGGACTCAAATCTCTTTGGACTCGGTCTTGACTTGGACTCGAACCTCTTTGGACTCGGTCTTGACTTGGACTCAAACCTCTTTGGACTTGGTCTTGACTCGGACTCGAATCTCTTTGGACTCGGTCTTGACTTGGACTCGAACCTCTTTGGACTCGGTCTTGACTTGGACTCGAACCTCTTTGGACTCGGTCTTGACTTGGACTCGAACTTCTTTGGACTCGGTCTTGACTCGGACTCGAACCTCTTTGGACTTGGACTTGTCTTGGATTTGACAAAGGTGGACTTGACTACAGCCCAACTCAAATCTTCTCAGACTGTTTTTTTTGAACATGGCAATGAGTTCATTTTACTCAAACGGCCTCCACAGTCACCAGATCTCAATCAAATAGAGCATCTTTGGGATGTGGTGGAACGGGAGATTCACATCATGGATGTACAGTCGACAAATCTGCAGCAACTGCGTGATGCTATCGTGTCAATATGGACCAAAATCTCTGAGGAATCTTTCCAACACCTTGTTGAATCTATGCCATGAAGTATTAAGGCAAAAGGGGGTCAAACCCGGTACTAGTAAGGTGTACCTAATAAAGTGGCCCGTGTGTGTGTGTGTGTATATATATATATATATGTATGTATTTATATGTATGAGTCTAGCGAGTAAACAAAAAAATGTACTAGTCAATGGCGATTCAATTGCCAAGTGTCTGCAGAGGGTTGTTCCGCAAAGAACCATTCAGTCAAAGGTTATTTAAAGAACATCTCTTTCTTACCTCTTTATAATCTAAAGGATCTTCTTTCACCATAAAGAACCTTTTGTGAAACAGAAAGGTTATTTGGATGCTAAAGGTTCTTCTATGGCATCGTGAAGCACTTTTATTTTTAAGATTGTATTGTTGGAAGAATTTAGAGTGCATAAATAATAATACAAAAGAATCTAGTCATGTACTCCCAGGTGGAAATACTGCATTAGTGGAGCAGCTGCAATGAAAATGCTAACAGAGAGCTCTCTCCAGCTAGACGACCCTGAGGATGCTAAATCGTAAAGTCTTTTCTTTTGTAACAGACCTACGAAACAGAACATGTCAATACTTTGTTTTCTCGAAGGGTTACGTCTTGTTTGTGCATAAAGCACACCAGCGCTTCACCCGCATGTCTGTTTGTTGACGTTGTGTGTCTGTTGGTGATGCAGCTTTTATTGTGTGTCTACCTCTTCCTCCTCCCACCCTCCCCGGCTGAGTCATATCTGCATACACTCATAAACAGTCTCCCTCCCACATTCAGACATGCTATCAACTGGCAAAAACTCACAAGCTCCCTGAATACGTAATACAAATGTCAGGCTGACTGCATCGAATGAACTGTTAGGGTCAGTATCCAGAAGAACGGCATGTTCTGACCTTGACTGCACTGAGTTCTTTCATATGAGACCTGAAATGTGGATTTACAGTTGTATTTAAATTACATTGATTTAATGCTTGAACCCTATACTGTGTGAAGGACTCTTTTTTTTGGGGGGGGCTGATTTTTTATTTAATGATCAGACTTATGCAAAATTACAACTGCAATACAATGAATACACATGTTCGGTGCACAATTAATTGTAATATTTTTGGACATAACGTCACAAATGTCAAGGTGATACAACTGAATATAATGCCTTAAAACATAATTATTTTGTCAGATTCTTTAATTAATATAAAAAAACTTTTTTACAAGATGTAAAAGAAGTCTCTGATGTCCCCAGAGAGCGTATGTGAAGTTTTAGCTCAAAATACCCCACAGATACATTTGTACAGCTTGTTAAAATGGCCACTTTAAGGGTATAAGCCCAAACGCTCTGATATGAGTATGTTGCTTTAAATGAAAATGAGCTGTTGCTCCCGAGAAGAGGGCGGAGCTTCACGAGCTCAAGCACTGGCATTAGAAGTGCTAGCCTTTGCAAATAAACATTCCACGATTAGTACAAGCCTGTTATCTTTATCTTTACAGAAAACGTACTGTTTCAAAGTCAGTCATCTGATTGTACTGTGCATAATAAATTTGCATTTATGAATTACACAGACATGGAGCACAGCGTGCCAAAAATAACAACATGGCTGGTCTCATAATGCATGGCATGCTATCACAAACTTTATAAGTCCAACTCAACAACTCCACAACCTAACTCAACAAACTCAAGCGATGAAATCACATTGCTTTCATATACAACTTTTAACCACCACAGTCCTATTGACGATCATTCATGAAGACAGCACCAGTGAAAACAGAGACAAGAGGGAGGAAGGGAGGGAGTCTATGGAGACTCTGTTTGTTAGTGCATCCCAAAACACAACACTTGAAAAGCCTCTTTGGCGCTGACAGTGTACATCTCCAGCAGCTACGGCGAGTAATCAGTAATAGAGGCGGACCGCAGCTTCTCACTCAGGGCTGTGTCTATGCTTACAGGGCAGCGTCACAAATGGGCAGGACTTTTTCCCCTCGGTGACGTGAACAGAGGGAGAATCTGAAACCGCTCGTTCTGAGAGACTGTTTATGATTGTTTTTAGATTATAAATAAATGAGTGGGTGGATTTTTACCATTATAGGCTGGTTGTTTTCACATATTGAGGCCACAGAACTGTGTTCAAACACCTTATAAAAAAGATTTTTGCATAATAGGTCCCCCTTTAAAAACTATCATAAAGGACTGCACATCTTCTTCACTATGTATGAAGATCTCTTAAAATATTAGATCATTTGTCATTTTAATGAAAGTGAGGTTAGTTGAATATTTTCTAAAAATCTGAATGAAATTGACTCATCTACATCTTGGATGGCTTCAGGATGAGTACATTTTCTGTACATTTCCTTATTGGGTGAATTATTCCTTTAAAGGGGTAGTTCAACCACTTCTGGGTGAATTGTGGAGGTCTGGGACCAGGAAATGTTTGGTTACTCACATTCTTCGAAATATCTTCTTTAGTGTTCAGCAGAATAAATTCACGCTGGTCTGGAACACCTTGAGGGTGAGTAAATGACGACAGAACTTTCATTTTGGGGGGAACTAGGCCTTCATGTTGCTAAAAACCTGCAAGTGTGCAGTTCTCCGCAGTGTCTTGAAGCTTGGTTGGGCCGCTGCCTCTTCTGGCATAGTTTGCTTTTAATAAATTAGAGGATGCATCATTGTGTATTGCTGCAAGGTTCTCTCATCTCTGATACAGGGGCAAATGCTAATGGCATTTAGGGCTGAGTAAGCAAAAAAGAACAAGATCTCTGTGCACCTTAAAATGCTGCTGCCAACAACAGGGTCCTCAAAAACACACCGAGAGGTTTCTGATATTTAATCATTGAGTTTGTGGTTACAGCACTTTGTTCAAAAGCATTGAGGTCCAGAACATATCAGTTGTGGTTTTGTGTATTGATTTTACACACCGTGACAGGATGACCAGTTTTTTTAAACTAAATGTTTGAAATGAAGATGACATTTTTCTTTTGATATAGATTTGTTTGTCATCATGTAATAATATTTTCCTGAGACTGCCTATGATTTTGATTATTTTTTTTTTTGGATATATCCAAATTATGAATCATAAAGAATCTGTTTTATCAATGCTAATTAATTAATGCATTTATTTATTTATTTTAATCACATTCTCATAATCTAGGACTTGTGTTTTCCCGTATTGCATTAAGATCACATTCTCATAATCTAGGACTTGTGTTTTCCCGTATTGCAGCATTAGCTGCATTCAGCATTCACACCGGAATGTTTTTGTATGGCAGCTTACCAGATTCTTACACATGCTTGCATAACTCCAGATATTCTTAAGGAAGAAGTTCAGTTTCAAAACTCAAGCATACATATGCACTATCAACCTGTGCATATACACTATTTGTATTTGGACACTCGTGTTAGTCTTGTGACATACATTTTGTTCGAGAGCATTCTCATTTTTTTGTCATATTTGTTTCTCAATCGGCACACCTCTAAATAAGGTCTAACATCTTAAAAATGACAATAATAGAAAAAACCAAGCCATGAGGCATTCTCAAGGCACTGTGTTGTTGACATTACATTTTAGAATTATCTTTATTTGAGAGTACATTAAATATTGCAGTGATATGTTTAATAAATAATAAGAATACAAATTAACTAAAAATCATTTGCTACACTGCAGGACTTTTTAAAAACAAAATTTGATTGAAAATGGCTATGATTTAAATTATTGGCATTGAATTTAATTCATGTGAATGACTTTATTTTCCCATTATGATTGTTGTTTACATTTTTACATGTTTTAGGTTATTATGTGTTTTATTTCTTGTCAGCAAACTTGAATTTTCATTGCACATGACTTTTTACAGAAATTAAATATATATATTTTTTTAGTTTTTTTTACCAGGTGTGTTGTTGTTTATCATTCGCATTGCTGAATCTTTGGCAAGTCATTTCATTGATTGAATGTTTCTCCCTTTCCCAATTTTGGCATTGTGTCTGTTTGGAGAATACATGAAAAGAGAAAACTCACACAGTTTAAAAGAGTGCTATATTTGTTTTAACAGAGATTCAATTACCAGTGACCCATCCATTGATGTCTGCCTTCTAATTATCCTGAAAAAGATACAACACTGACGACACTGGTGACGATAGCAAAGACTGTGCTGTGGTAATCTATCTCACTTAGTAAAAGCTACCTGAATTCGGACTGGTTATGTGACATGCCATGAACCAAACTATGCAAGATAATACAAGTTAGGCCGCATTGCTTCAGATCACCTGATCTCCAAAGCAAAATCACCATCCTGATGCCAAAAAAGAGAGCTATTGCTTCAAATACACATTTTCTCTTATGCATTCTCATATATTTGAACCTTTTTTATAAATAGACATGTCACATATATGTATCTTGCAGCACAGTGAAAGCACAGTCCTGATCTCCCGTCAGTTCCTTCATTCCTGTATTGATCTGTTCATCAAAGTGTGTTGTTTTGAACCACTATTGTGCAAAATACATTTGTGAGTCGTCCAGATTCATTTATCTGAAGACATAAACACCGCCTGGGGGCTTTACAGGAGCACATCCATTTTAATTGCACCATTACAAAGTAAAAGCACAGCTAAATATGTCTTCATGTAGTGTTAATCTTACTAAGCTATTTGTCCGAGTCCTTTTCATCTGGCCTACTCTCTCACAGTTACTTGAAATACAGTTTCTCTCAAAATACAGCAGCACATACAACAGATGACAGGATATGCAGCATGTTCAGACGCATGTTGCATTTAATGACAGGTTCTCAACAGAGGCTATTGACTAACCAGGCGGGTAGCTTGATTATTTGGGTCATTGGAGTTCTTGGCATTTTTTGGAAACACATCCCTGTCAAGTAGATCATATTCATGCTTAACAGCTGCCGCTGGAGAGAGCCTGCTAGATGAGCCAAAGCAAAAAGCCCCACATGGGTCCAAAGAGTGATGCATTTTTGAACACCCTTTTGTGTTTTTATAAAGCAGTGATGGAAAGCAAGCAACTGTGGGCCTACATCTCCTCCGGGGCTCCTACTTAGTTTTTATTTCTTCCCGGTAGTGCAAGATTTCCTTTTAAATCATTGGGAAAAATGGCAACCACCTCATTATTATAACTGCTGAGAAAACACTGGCACTAGTGCTTCATGAGCAAGTCAACAATGCGCGGTGGGTAAAATGACTGAGAGGTAAAGGAAATCATGGCTCATCGCTAAAGTAAGCCAGGACTTGTTGCTCCAGTGAAATGAGCACAGGAAAGCTGTTAATCAAGCGTTTTGAACATTTGAAGAGATTTAAACATACAAAATAAACAACAATGGTGCGTCTAAATTAAGCTGACAAGATGTCGAAAATTACCTTTCTGGAATAGGAACAGTGTTTCAGCTACAAATCCAAGTTTAAATGTAGCCTATATTGCTTGGTCTGAAGACATTAAAGTAGTTATTACATTGAAAGCTTAAAGGGATAGTTCACCCAGAAATTAAAGTTCTGTCATTAAGGTTCAAGGTTCAAGGTTTCTTTATTTGTCACATGATAAATTATACAGGGTATAATCAAAAGTGAAATGTAGGTCAAATCAGGTCCGCTCAGTGGACAGTGCAAAGAATAAAAATAAAATCAAAAATAAAATCAAAATTAAATTATATAAAAGTAACACCACACAAGAGTATATATATATATATAGGTAAAAAAAGAAATAAGAAGTAAAATGTGCAATAGAATAAAGAAAAGTGCAAAACAGTAAAACAGTAAGATGTGCAAAACAAATTGGATGTGCAAAAACATTATATGGGACTTAATAAATATTAGTATAAACAGGAGGGATGAGAGGGATGTGCAACGGGTTGTACTGGGTATGCACACATAGCGGCAATATGGATGATGAGAATATGAATGTTTTTGTTATTTTTTACAGATAATAAGAGTCTTGTGAAAGTTTATGGAACTGAGTTTGTGTTAAGGAGCCTGATGGCCTGAGGGAAGAAGCTCTTCCTCAGTCTCTCTGTCTTTGCCATCAAGCTCCTGTAGCGCCTGCCAGATGGCAGTAAACGGAAAAGATGGTTACCGGGGTGGTTTGAGTCTTTGGTGATTTTAGCAGCTCTGCTTCTGCAGCGTTTGAGGTAGATGCCCTGCAGAGAGGGGAGAGCAGACCCTGAGATACGCTCAGCTAAGCGCACGACTCTCTGCAGAGCTTTGCATTAATTACTCACCCTCATGTTGTTCCAAACCCGTTCATCTTCAGAACACAAGTTACGATATTTTTGATGAAATCCGAGAGCTTTCTGACACATGCATACATCGTGAACACGTGTTAAATTCTAGACACGGAAGAGTAGAAATAGTAGAATAAAGTCATTATTTTTGTTTTCTTGGTGTGCAAAAAGTATTCTCGTATAGCTTCATATATTTAAGGTTGAGCCACTTTTGTCACATGGACTATTTTATCAATGTCCTTACTACCTTTCTGGGCCTTGAACGAGTCGGTTATGTTGTTGTCTATGCAGGGTCAGAAAGTGTTCAGATTCCATCAAAAATATCTTCATTTATATTCCGAAGATGAACATAGGTCTTATGGGTTTGGAACGACTAATTACATAATTTTGGGTGAGATATCCCTTTAAGTTAGGTTTTGTTATAAAAAAAAATTAGTCATTATTTTAATTTGGGGTTGTTTTTTCATGAAAAACAAACACTTTTTTTTAATATTTAAAAAAAAATGTTGGGGGTTCATTGTCAGTCAAATTTAGTTGCAGTTTGTGCTTGTTTCAATATAAAATTATATATATATATATATATATATATATATATACTGTTACATCACTCCTCTCCCTCATCAATCTGGTCCAAAAACACCTTTCTCGAGGTCATTGCCTGTCAATCTCTCCCCTTGGAAGCATCCTCAAACAAATGATCGGGGCAGAACATAAATTCCAAGATACTGGCCATTTCCTCAGGACATGCTGCCATCTACACCAGAACAGCTGGATCCGTTTGGCCCCAGGATTCCCTCCGCAAACACTTGATTTATCCTTATCCAGTGCACACTCAGCTTCCAAACACTTTCCATGGTCTGGAGAACCATCAGATGAACCTGCCCAGCTTTGACTGCCCTGCAAAATGTTACTCCTCAGATGCAGTGGCTCATTCCCATATTTACCTCGATCATTTATCGACTCCAACTACCACCTTATTATGAAAGTGAAAGTGACGTGACATACGGCCAAGTATGGTAACCCATTCTCTGAATTCGTGCTCTGCATTTAACCCAAAGTGCACACACACAGCAGTGAACACACACACCGTGAACACACACTCGGAGCAGTGGGCAGCCATTTATGCAGCGGCTCCCGGGGAGCAGTCGGGGGTTCGGTGTCTTGCTCAAGGGCACCTCAGTCAGGGTACTGAGGGTGGAGAGAGAGCGCTTGACATTCACTCCCCACACCTACAATTACTGCCGGCCCGAGACTCGAACTCGCAACCTTTTGATTACGAGTCCGACTCTCTAACCATTAGGCCACGACTTCCCCGACTTATATACATGCACCCACTTTTCACGTCTCTCATTTGTCTACTTCCACAGATTCTGGTGAGGTTGGTGATACTCCTCTGCCTCTGCTCTTTGAGAATAGCCCAGTGAAGACTATGCAGGACATCCCGGGGTTGTCTTGAGTTCCTCGTCAGCTGTGAGGTGTACAGCCCGGAAGAGAGATCCTGAGACAACATCGTGGATCAAACCCTGCTTACCATCTTCCATGCCAACCATTCAACCACCCGGATGGATGTCCTGGGACTCCACCAGCCATTCCCTCTACTTCCACTTTCCTTTCTATCTCACATTTACAGGTCTAACAAAGGACTATCACTTACCTCTACTGCAGTGTTACTCACCTCATATGCTTGATTATTCTTTATCTTCCTTCCATTGTGGATTATTCCAGCCTTCATCGTCTTCCTTCCATTGTGGATTCCACTGCCATTCTCCCAGGCACCATTTCCATATGATCTACAGTAATTACAGTTTTTATAACAAACATCTTTAATACGAGCAAATTATCGATTCTAAAATACCAATAAAGGTTTCAAGGATTCACATACAAATTTAATTTCAGGGACCCCCTCTACTATATATTTTCCCCCCAATACCTTTACATAATAAAAAAAGAGAAATGGGTTTCCTTCTAAGAATTTCATCATTTTAATTAAATATTAAGATATTGCCTTCCCATGTTTTCACTTTATGCTTGTAATACAGTTATATGAGTCTGGAACTGCATGAAGGTGAACATATCTTTCTTTCTACAGCACTCTATCAATCCTCTGCTGAAGACCGTTTTACAGTTATTAAATAACAGCCTGCCCAAATCTAACACAATCGGCTGGATTTTTAAAGTGGCATGTGTTTTTTAACATCCCCCATGACTGCAGTTAGAGACAGAGGGAAGGGTGTTGGTGGATCAATAATGACCACACAATCTCACACAACAGCCTGGAGGCTCTGTGCTGTTGCTACTTTACCGAGTCAAAGAACAGTGTGATTTCTTCTAGTTGGCCCCTGGAGATGGTTTGTATGCTTTTTCTCTCCACTGGCATAATTAAACATCCTCATGCCCACGCCACACCCGACACCCCATAATGAACTTGTTTGGATGGGGGAGTGAATCTGCCTCGTTTCTCTCTCCCTAACAGCTGAGATCACCTTCCGTCTTCTCTACCTCAGACTCCGCCATCTTTACCCCAGCATTACACCTTTTATATTGAGTATGTGCATCTGTCAGTGCTGGCAGAGGTCAGGAAAGAGACATATTACTGCTTTCATGGCAAAAAACAAACACTGACATTCTAACCTGTACCTTTGTCTCATCAGATACAGTCAATATATGAAATAATAGGAGGACACATTATTAGCCAAGTGACAGTATGACATTCTAGTGTAAGTAAATGTGATATTGTCATACTGCCATACTGTTTTTAACTATGGCTGCAGTACATATTATGGCTTTTATGAACAATATGCATATGTTCAAATAACCTAACACAGTATATAATAAGCACACGGCACATAATACTGTTATATCACAATGCAATGCTCTCGACTTGACCCTCCATTTCCTGTATGATGGGTGAATTAAAAGTAAATAAATATGCAATGGTTCGATTATCACACCGGGAATAAAGTGTCAAAGTGAGAACATTGTATTATCCATTTTGACAAATATACAGTAGATCACCTGCATAAAGAAAATGTGGCTCACATTATACATATGCTACGGAAATAGTGGTAGCATGTCTTTCTGAACATTGCTGTATCTTTTGAGCAAACACCTGTAGCTACAGTCACTGCAGTTTTCTGTTGGATCAATTTGTTGATTTGTTTCAAGCAATACTATATTACGCTCATATTAAGCTTCATCTCACCATTTAATCTTTCATCAAATAACACTTCAATAAAAATATTAAATACAGATTTACTGTTCGGGTAGGCTATAGTTACGCAAAATGGGCTAATTGGCAGTGAAATGGAGAAAATGCTTTTCATTTAAATTTTGTTGCTGACATTCACGGCTATGCATCCAGTAATTTATACAATAATTCTATACACATTCATCTGTAACTTCGTAAAATGGGTAATATTTCATGTAAAATAACATGTGTATTGAGTATATTAGGCTAGTAAATAACACTACTGCTGTTTTATGTATTTAAAATTGTTTATACACATTTATTTCCGCCTATGTTATTATAATAGCTTTGCATTGTCCAATATTTCATTTTAGGACACTTAGGCTAATGCTAAGCAATCCTGGTAGGCTAGCTGCTGTCACCAGCTGTCCAATTTAAATGTTGAACTCTATTTTATTAAACCACTTTTATTCGCTATTATAACCGAAATATAACATATACTTCAGCAACCTGGGAAATGTACATCAACTGTAGTTTAATGCCTATGTTTTTATATAAAATAAAGTTATATTTTAAACTTTTGCACTCGCACGTACTGAACTTAATCGTTTATTATAGATATAGCCTCTGAATGCAACACATCCAGTATGCACTATGTTAACAAATACGAATATTGACATTAATCTGACCCTTGTGCGCATGTCGCGCTCTTTACTCAACAGTCTAAAGTCTCACATTTCTAATGTATCTTTATTGAGCAAAATTAGCGGACATTGTGCAATATTGGACAGTTGTTACTCGTTTTATCCTCAGCTAGAGACGGGAATAACCCTATTCTTCGTCTACCTGCTGTTATTTCGGTTTTATCCTGTGAATGTGCCCTTTGCCCCTTTATTTTTGGACTGAACTGCGCCATTCGGAATGGCTTTTTCTTGCAGCCTTCAGCTCTCCGTCGTGAGTTCCCCGCATATATCTGCCTAGAGATATTTGTTTACAGTGTTTCTTCAGTTGGCTGCGAGGCGCATACATAAGTTGCGTTATGATGCACGAAAGTTGCAGCGGTCGCGTTAGCTGTGTGCATTAGCTAGCGCGCTCGTCGCACGCGAGTGTCTCGTCGTACTCTAAAGTACAAAAACGGGTTATATTCGCCGTTGACAGTCTGTATGCGGTGTAGTCGGTTTGAAATGACACCGAGGGACTGACACAAGCGAGTATACACACGGATTGACCGTTTCTGCTTCTGTACCGAAGCGGCGGTATTCTCATGATCGGTGACACTTTTGACATTAGCGTCAGTGTCAGCTCGTTTGTGGATTTCGCGCGGGGTTCGTCCTTCTTTTATTGTGTTTTGCATTCGCACGGCTGAAGGGTAACTTGTACTGAGTTTTTGTCGGAGGGGCGTTTACCGTGTTGAAGCTAGCAGAAGCGTTTTGACGGGTAGATCACGGGCTGTCGGGAGTTTGACAAGCAGCTTATGTAATGCTGGCGATTCCCCGCTCGACCGCAAACGACGGATAAACAGCGCGTATTCACAGCGCGGCGAAGTTTATTTCGTGACTAGACTTCTATGCGTCGTCGTTACGGCGCATTTAGTTTTTCGTGAGTTGTTTTTGCGACTCGCTGCTGTTGGAAACACTGTGTCGAAGCTGCAGCGCGTCTTGTAAAATCTATTGACCATGCGGGAAGTTCAACGACAAACTATTGCGGGCACCATTTAAACCCTCAAACAGCGTTGGACTTGTACTGAAATGCATTTTTCGTCATCAATCTTATAAAGGTAAGTCTGCCTCATGTAACGTTACTTGTGGTCATTTGCTTTCCATGCTTTGCGAATGCAGAATGCATTTTTGCAACTGCATACCATCTGCACGTTTTTTTACGAGTATATACTTTGACGTTTCTCATGTTAACCTATATAGCTGCTGCTGTAGCTTTAAATTATGTTTCTAAGCGTCTCCCGCTGCCTTAACATTTTGCGTCATTTGGACACTCCATGGCATTTGAGGTTTAAACATGTCCTCAGACTTGTTTTCGGTTCTCGTTAGGTCATTTAGCTGATTTTCACGTTCTCTGTTTGACATTTATGTAGGTTAGTGTACATTAAGCGGTTCGTCAGACTGAAGTTCATTTTGGACGCAGTAGCTGAGCTCAAGCGACAGGTGGCAGCACCGCGGTGCATCGACTCACTAGTGCCTTTAGAGGATTTGGATGAGTTTTAATGTCTACGCGGCTCAAGCCTTCATTATCTGAGCAAACAATCGCCTCATCAAGCTCCATTTTGTGGGATGTGTTTGAATGCGTTGCAGTAGTTTTTATAAAACTACAGAATTGATTAGTTCGTAATCGATTCAAATAAATTACACGTGCTAGGGTCATCTTAAATGGTTATTTGGCTTAAAAGTCTTCGAAATCTGCAAAACCCATTCATTATATCACCCCAAGAGAGCTTTTGTGTGGGCATGTGGATATAAATGTAGTTTCATTTAATATTATTTCATTCCATTTAGAGCTGAGAGGAGCTCCTGGTGGGAGTTCTGTCCAGACATACAACATTAAAAGTCTGAATCTGTAATATTTTCACCAGAAAATAATGTTGGAAGCCTTGGTGCAAATTGTGTATTACTTTTAATTTAGTCTTTGTTCACACCTGTTTAATTTAAACCTAAGTGTAATGTAAATGTTTTACTAATATTTTAGTATTTTATATATAACAATGTCATAACTAAATGTCATGTTAAATATGTTTCTGTCTACACAACAGGATTGAGAGATGGATCGTGGACTAAAACGCAGCAGTAGCAATGCTGAGAATTTAACTTTCGGGGATTGTGTCGAGAGAGGCCTCGTTCCTGGTATTGGTGTCAGTGTGTCTGCTTTAAACACATCAAAAGATTTCTCGAATGGAGTGAGCGGTAGTGACGCTCAAAGAAACGTCTCTATGGCAGACCCATCCTTAATGGGACGTGACATACAAGAACCAGATGCTAAGATATTTAAACCTTTCAGAATGCAGCACCAGCAAAAGGTAAAGGAGTCCCTCAATGCTGGGGAGAACTTTTCACTCTTGGACGAGAGCATCGCAGACTTAAATCGTGATTCTGGGATCCAGGCCTCTGATACTTTTACAATGAAAATGGAGGAGTTTTCCCCCATGGAGAAAGATAGGCTGGACTTTTCACCCTATGGCCATCCGGGCAAGGAAATGGACGGTAACGAGAGAGTGATTGGAGACAACACCATTGACATCCTTCAGGATCTGGACTTACCTGACTCCCTATCTGACCTGAATGAGTTTTACGTTGCCGACGAGGCTGCCTTTCTCTCCTCATTGGCAGTGGATGATGCCTTGCTGGGAGAGAGCAACTTGCTGAAGGAAACCAGCCCTGTTGTCACTGGAAACAGTGCAGCCTGTGCAAATGTGAACGGCACGGGGAAACGGCAGCAGATGGTGGAAGCCAGTGTCAACATGCCGGTCATAAAGACAGAGAAAGACCCAGACTTTATCCAGCTGTGTACACCGGGTGTCATCAAACAGGAGAATGAGAGGCAGAGCTACTGTCAGATGTCAGGGATGGGCGGACCTCACGGTGGGCCCACCGCTTTGGGAGATATGGGTGGACGGGGATACCACTATGGAGCCAACGCCGCCTCAGCTGTGAATTTACCAGATCAGAAACCTCCTTTTGGCATGTTTCCTCCAGGCCTACCCACCTTAAGTGACGGCTGGGTTCGAGGAAATGGATATGGAGATCTGTCTGGGATGCAGAGAGCCAATGAGACAGTACTTCCGTCCACTTATCCGTACAGCAGGTAGGAACGATGATGATGATCATGAATGATGAAAATGATAAATGGTGAATAATTTGCTCTAAAATGAAAGGAGGCTGAAGTAGTGCACTTTACTTAGCATATTTGGGACAAAACTTCAGGGAATATTAAAATAATGATTCCCAGGCCTGAAAAAGTAAAGGAAATGAATGCATTGTTTTCTGAAGGAAATTCAAATGTTGAATTTATGCTGAGTGAGATATTGTGAAAATATTTCATCAGCTGATGAAATTGTGGCCATTGTCGGAAATCTTTCCCCATAAGGGGCATATCGACAAAATGCAATTGTGCAAAACTTTTCAAACTCGGGGAGATTTAAAACGATGAATTACATGCTTGAAAAGAAATACATTTTTGAAGTTTTTATAATGAAAATACGTTTTGTAGTTACACTCGGCTCTAAAATATTTCACAGCTTGTCATTTTTGTGAGAGTAATCTTGACATAATATAATGATCCTCATCCAGTCACGTGTCAGTCAGGGAGTCCTGGTGGTAATGTGGAGTGGATTATTTGCTCTGTATGATTGTTTTTTATCTGACCATGATAACTTCTCATAACTGCATTATGTTTGATGTAGCGGTTGAATTAGTTTTAACAGAGTGTGTGCTGGTCCGCTTGTTGTCCCAGGAGCCCATGTGTGCTGATATGTATTGGTGCTTTGCCTGTCCAAAGCAAACACATGATGGAGCTCCCTTTGGCCCTGAACGGCACACATGCGCTTCTCTCTGAGTCTGGTTTCAGGAGGCTCTAAGCATCAATAACAGCATCGACCACTGTTGCTGATGTGATATTGTTTTTCGGTGAGTGTGGGAAGGACTAGAAGCTATGAGTCATTATGGCTCAGAATGTCCTGAGTGCTGGAAATAATATAAAGTGTGTCCATCCATGGTCCTGACTCCTGACCAATATTACTTGGCTACTTGTGGTTGGGTTTTGTGATGAAATTAATGGATGGTGTTTTACAGCCAACCTTCTAGACTGAGTTATGAGTTTATACGCTCTTGGAGATCCTGAAAGATGTGGACTTTTAATGACCTCGCAGTTATGCTTTTGTACTGGTTTCTGATTTGTACGTGTCACGGTGAAGTGTGAAATTGTGACTCACTTGTTATTTGATGTTTTGTTATTGTTTTCCTTTCCACGCCAGTCTGGTTTGTGCGAGAGAAACCTTTTCCTGATGGGTGAATGTTAATCTGGTGATCTACTCAGAAAGCCAAGTTAAAGATATTTAGGTCAGCGTGTTTCTCACGCTAAACCAACTTGGACAGTTTAGTGCTGTGTGAATAGTGAATAGTGAATAGTGTAGTTTTTAAACCTCTTACACTGCTGTGCGTCTTAGGTGTGCCGTTTTTGCTTGTTTTTCTTTATTCCACCAGTTGTGTACTGAAATATTGGTCATCTTCTTGCATATTTAGCCATTTATAGCTTTTTTTACACTGCATGTTTTATGCACAGTAACAGAAAACAAGACGTGTTGACTGTCTGTCATAACAGCAAAACCACTCTAATTCAGATTTTCATTTACACAGAGCCAAAACCTAAAATTTGAAATGTTAAAACTAAAACCATAATATATAATATTCTTTCAGTGACTAAGCCCTAGTATTTTGTTCAGGAAATGCTCAAATCTACTAATATATATACATGTGTGTGTGTGTGTGTTTAGATGTCATTCATTTAGCTATTACAAAATAATAATTAGTAATAAATGATTTAGTTGGGATCTTAATTAGTAGATCCTGCAGAAATCCAGTTTGCCTCAAAGGATTGTCCTCTCATGCAGGCTCCTTTTCCCCTAAAGGTCAGGAATGTGATCTCCTGCAGAAAAGTGACGATAAATCAAACATTCCATAAATTCTCATTCTCATTTACATGTAGCAGTTCAGATAAGAAAAATGAAAATTACAAAGTTCTTCACTATGTAACTTAAGTTTTTTTTATACATGTACGTCAAATGCTTAAAGGCCTCTATTGCTTGTGCATTTTTTTTTTCTGGTTTTGGCATATTTCCTATTGATCAGACCAGCAATTACCTTCCCTGAGTGCAAGATATACGTTTTACTATATATATGATTTGGTTTATTTCTCATGGAAGAGAAATACTTTACATTTTAGGGCTGTAAAATTAAAATTAATTAATTAAAAATGTAAATGTTTACATGAATTTGACAACTGTGCTTTAAGTAAAAAAATAAAAGACTTAAGACCTTAATCTGACCTGCTTTTTAATGCTAAAATGTATTGTTTTTCTTTTTGAACAGACCCTTAAAAGTGCAGTATGGGACTTTGATTTCTGAAACATTGAAGGCAGATTTGTTGACAGTGTTTGCTTATTGAAGTGTTTTTCTCATATGATTTGACAATAAAAACTGGCTTGAGAGCCTTCATGCACTTTTGTACAAATGTAGCATTACACTCAGACTATGAATGCTGTTTTACTTAGAATTGTTGAAATGCACTTTTCTTAACAGACGCTCTTGCTGTGAATACAAATGTAATGCAGTGCTTGATTTAGTTTATATTTACTGATTGCACTCTCATGTGGACTTTAGAGACAAACCAGTTGCTTTTCTCCTGCCAAATTAAAAAACAATTGCTAAATAACTAGGCACGGGCCGGTATGAGAGTTTTATGGTATGATAACCTGAGTTAAAAATATCACGGTTTCACGGTATTGCCATTACAGGTCTAAAATATGTTATTTTTAAATATCTGGGTAGAAAATGACTACCTTTCCCCCACTGAACACAATATTTAAAGAAACATATAGAACATTTTGGAATAGTAACCGATAATTGAATTCTTCTTAATTATATTAAGTTCAGCCGCTCAAGTCTAAACCTGCAGCTCAACAATAATCAGAAAATAAATAAATAATTTTCTGAAAAAAAAAACATAAATGAAATAATGTAGTCACTTAAAGTGAGTCTAATCCTGCAGCTCAATCAAAAACATAATCAAAACAATTTCTGTAAAAAAAAAAATATATATTATTATAATAATAAATAATTTAAAAAGCAGTCATCAAACCTGCAGCTCAACGAGGATTTTGGAGACATGCTCACTTTCTACACATTCATCTTTCAGTCCAAGTTCTGATGCAGGAATGTTTGTCCTTTCCTGGATTAAGTTTGGAGCGGTGAGGTACGAGGATGTGTGCACATAAGGAGAGAGAAAGAGCGCGCGAGTGTCACACACACACACACACACACTCACACACGCTCACACTCACGCACACGCACACACACACTTACACACACACTCACACACACGCTCACGCACACGCACATGCACATGCACACGCACACACACACACACACACACACACACACACACACACACTCACTCACACTCACACTCACACACACACACACACTCACAATCAGTCTCTCTCCGTACAACACTCAAAGTCTGTTTTTTAAATGTCGTGATTTTGAACAGATGTAAACAATGGCAGGATGCTTACAAATATAGACGTGATACACGTAATACGTGATAAGCTAAACTGAATTATTGTACCTAATCACAGAAACCTAGTACTTTACATTACTATTCTAGTTTAGTTTTTCAACCCTTTTGCCAGCAGTAGAGTTTTTTTTTATGAATTAGAAAATGGCTTCAAAGCTAACAAATGTCTCTAATAATATTTCAAAAACAGTAATAATAGTAATTTATTATTAATTGAATATTTTGAAACATCTCAGCTTCAGAAATGAGTATAGAAGTCCTTAAATACACATACTAATAGCCTAATTTTGAAAAATAAGCCCCAGTGAGTAATGTTTGACTTAGACTTAGATTTGTTAACTTTGGCTGTTTCCTAAATCCCTCCTTTGATAATCTTTAATGCCAACGTCTCGTATCTCGGGTTTGTTTCAACATGTTTTGTGATCTGAGAATCAGTGGAATTTCCAGCAGCTCGCTCATACTGCAGCTGAAAGAAATATCTCGTCCATACCGGTCCGTTCTGCTCTTTTTCCTGTGGGCAACATACCGGTGTGTTTGTTGCTTTAGTTCATTTCTACAGCGCATGAACACCGTGGTCTCTGACTGCATTTCATTTGGATATTAATTCAGCCCAGATGGAAGAGTTATCTGCAAAGGTCAAGGACAGTCTCTGCAAAAGAGTCAAACGGTAGTTTATAGCTGATGGAAATCTAATTAATAACTATTTAGAAGTAGATCAATGTAAATGATTTTTCCACATCTGATAATAATTCATTGAGAATGATAGTTGACCCTATAGGACTCACAGAGAATATTACATTAGAGATAATGTTTGCATTTACCAATGCTGCAAACTAAGTCAAAACATTAAAAAAATCTGTTTATTAATATATGATTAATATATCATATACAGTATCACAAAACAATCTCTTGTTAGCTGGAGAAAATAACTCTAGAGAGGAGCTTATTTTAAACTTACTGTAAATTATGGCTGTCAAATTGGCTGAAAAACTATTGAAAACAAAATAAATGTGAATGAACATCTTAGCTCTCACGTAATTAGCGTTTCAACTGCGGAAAGACGCCATTTTAAAACCGCTTGTAAACAATGTCACGTAGCATTTCATTTACCTCAGGCAAGTCATCAGTGTCTACAGCTCGTTATTTGCTAGAGAAATTAAGTGTAGTGAAGATCATGCGAAATATTAGACTATACTTCATTATATTTACTTTACCTGTTAGTGACGTCTTAATTATTTAATGTATATGTTTAAGTAAATATTTTATGAAAGATGTTATGACTCAGCCTCATGACTCATTATCAGCCTATATTTCAGCTACAAATAGAATTTGTATAATTTAGAAGTTCATTTAAAATGACTTTGCATATATTTTTTTATTTGAGTGTTGATTATTATAGTTAAAAATCTCAGTTGTTATTGAAAACTCATAGAAGGAGTCCTTATAGTTTAGAGCAGAAGCTGAAGTAGATTTTTATCCCTAAGAACATTTTAATTATAATCGAATTGATTTAAAGAAAGAGCAGTTTGTTCCATAAACCACAGTTAAATTAGTGTTTAGTTTTTTTCTCCTGCTGTACTGAAACCATACGTCAAAACCGATGTACGTACCGAACCGTCATCCTTGTGTACATTACACCCCTAACCTTGAATATTAAAGTAAACTACCAAATGAGAATATATATATAGTTTGCAGCATTAATTGGGAGAATTTTTTTTTTCCTAAAGGAACATTTATATTAGCAAATGAATCAATATTTATGCCAATTGTGTAATACTAAATGCCATGCAACCTTTTCTGAGACCGTGATTGCATCATAAAAATCTCATACTTGTCCAACTCTGCAGGAAATCTGAATTATTTATAGGTTTTTGATGACATGAGGAAGTGTAAGTAATGGTAGAATGTCATTTTTAGTAAACTAAATGCACATAAGTTTGCCATGATTTTGCCAAGTAAGACATGTTCCTGGTTTAACATATTTAGCTGATCCTGGATTACTGTCCAAAAATATAGACTTGAAGGTACAATAGGTGATTGTCTTGAGAAACATTTTTTTGTTATGCTGGTTGAAAGTCTCTTCACATCCCGATAGCAATAATTAAGCTAAGTAGTCTAAATGTATTTATATATTCTTTGGAAGGCGTAGGACCAAGAAAAGTTCGTCCAATCAAAATGCTCGGCCCGAGTGTTTTAATTGGCTTTCCTACCTGCCTGTCAACGTGTGTATTAGCATAACTGTGCGCACCCGGTTCTCGCTGACAGGATATGACATCAGCACAATCACGTACGCTATTGCAGACAGACATCAACAACCCGATCTTCCTTGACACATAATGTAGCAGCGCGGTTCCCAGTCCCAATCCTCGCGCCCCCCCACTCTGCATATTTTGCATGTCTCACTTAGTTAACCCACCCTTTTCATATAATTCAGAACATTTTAAATGGAAAAAAAAACTAAATCCTGAATTTTTCTTTACAGAAAAAAATGAATTTAGAAAAATAAAACAGAATTTGGGAAAACATAAAACCGATTTCATAGGGCCCTACTAAAGTTAGCATTTTCCAAGATCTCCTACTGCACCTCTAACCCAATTCCTACCCCTTAACCTTACCCTACCCATAATTCCTTCCTGAAATCAGTGATAGCTGATTAACAAGGGTGTAGAAGCACCTAACCCTGATCGTAAGCCTAAAACAGATATTTCCTGAAAAGTTATCCCTCAATTGTGATTGGTTGATTGGAATATTGTTCCAGGATGAACAAGGATGTTGATCCAGGAACATGCTGTACTTGGTGAAATCACGCTCACCATACACATTAGGACTGTGCAATTAATCACATGTGATTCTCATGCGCATCTCGTCAATAAAGCCGGGTCCGTGATTGGCACTAAATCTCCATCAGCTGCTTTCAGATGGAGCGGCAGCTAATACACTGAGCCGTAGTTCACTGACAAGCTAGGCACTAGTCGAATGCGATTATGAACACGTTATCGAGATGATAATCTCATGCGATTAATTGCACAGCCCTTATACACATACAGTATTACTATAGCAAGTGTCTTTTTGTTCTAGTCAGACATTAATGAAAATTATAATAATGGAGTTACCACTCCAAATTCTGTTCTTCAATGATTGATTGTATAACATCTACAGCATGTGTGATTGCTTGCAGAGCTTGTTTCTGCTGTTTAATGACTGTCAGTTGTAAGTGTCTGGCTGTGTGTTGAGTCACGTGACACAACAGTTTCAGTTTTAGAGGGTGCGGTCATACTCTCGAGCCCTCCAACGCCACCCATGGGAAAAGCCATTATGTGCATGTATTTATTCATTACAAATAGGTCAGCCTCTAGTGTCTATTACATTTATAGAATGTTTTATTTAGAATCGTTTGCATGCTGCAAAACATATTCATATTGATATATTATTTGTGTCTCATTTGATTAATCATCACAGCTCAAAGGATTATAATGATATAATCTGCTCCTATGATCCAGTGTATAAGAGCTTTGGCTGTGTGGAGAGCAGATCTCCACAAACTGAATCAGAGTATTTCTGGTTGAAAACAAGACTCATTCCTCTGAACAGTTTGGAATGACTGAGTCAGGCAAATGGTTGCATAAAAGTGAGTAATTGGTGTTTCAGTGTTTCCCACAGGATTTTATGAGACTTGTGGCGGCAGGCAACGTCACATATTAAGTTGCATATTCATGACGTCATTGCGTCGAGTTTGAGACCCGCCCAGGTAAAGTCTATGTGTGGGAAACACTGGGTGTTTCTTCTAAAGTTTTGGCTTCACACCTTCAAGTTCACTCTTATGTTTCTCCTGCGGTTGAACTAGTCGTAATATAACTTTGACATTTAGCCTTGCAAGGGAAAGTACAGAATAGGGCTGCAACAACTAATCGATAAAATTGATTATCGATAATGAAAATCATCGACAACGATTCTCATTATCGATTAGTCGGGTCTGCCCACAGTGCACGTCCAACTTCAGCCGGTCGCGTCAAATTAGAGCACTGAATAACGCATTTCTATGGACAAACTGCATCTAAAAATAATGGAGGAAACAGAATGAGATGCTGCGGGAGAAGTATGTGATCCAAGCTGCCCAAAACATAATTCTTTATTTTAATGCGTTAGTGTAATGGCTTGCCTTGACAGGCTCTTTGACAGATGCGTGTGCGTCCTCAGTGCAAAAACGTTCAGTTTACGGTCATATCCTTATCTATAAATGTCACGGATTCACGCAAGCATTTCCATTTAAGCATAAAGGTCCGTCCTGACAGCCTGTGTTAAGTTTAAAATACCGAATGAATGCCAGGCGGGCGCGTGCACACGTCACACAGACTAAACACACAGAGGGAGACCATTAAAAGGCTATTCGGTGCAAAAATATCTGTTGTGCTGAAATATCTGTTGTTGAAAGTAAAATTAAAGTTTAAAAGTCAACATGCCGTGCGAGTATTTTATGAGAGTAGGAGCTGTTAAAGGATAACGGCGTGTAATTCTGAATATAAATCAGATGCTTCATAGCCGCCTTATTACAGGATAAATAAATGACACGTGACTGTGATCAAAGTTAACGAGTATTCCTGAAGAACATTACTCTTACCTGTTGGTTAACACTGAGTTTGTGTTTTTATTCGTCTTTATTATCTTTATTATTTACGTTTTTAATAGAGATTTAAACTATATTCACTATATCAGTGCTTAACAAATTTATTAAAACACATTTATGTAAGGTTTATAACAAATGATGTAAGGTTTGTGCCACTGCTGCTCTAAACTAACAGCATTGGTGATTACCAAAGTCATGTTTTAGCTTTCTGTATTGGTTAATCCTCCAATACGCGTAAGCTCTTTAGTAACAGGCTATTTCTAATGCTATAATATAATTATTGCTGTCATCTATGAAAGGCAGAGCGCTTCGTGGTGTTTTTTTTCAGATACCCAATTACAGTCAAAAAGTACATAATGGCAGCAAGAATGCAATCTGTTGCAAGGCATAGGAGGCCATGTTTGTTATAGAGGGAATTAATACTATTTGGTTATTTCAGTTTGTTATTTGCCCAATAAATGACAATAACATTTTTAGATTTTTTTTTTTTTTCGACAGATTCCTAAAATATTTGTGTTTTCTCTTTATTATGATATGTGGTCTAATAAATTGTTAAGTACTGTATGTATATCAGTCAGTTGGCACCTTTGTTTGAAAGACATTGGACAGAATGTGTAGTAGTGTGTTTTTTGTCAATACAATATTTTTTTATCCGATTAATCGAAAGAATAACCGGCCAACTAATCGATTATCACAATAATCGTTAGTTGCAGCTCCAGTACAGAACTAATTTTCATGGTCATTTTCAAGCAATGTTCTCCATTGACAGATTGTTATTATAGTTATTATTTTTAAACGTTTTTTTCATTGCTGTTGCATAGAAACTGTGTGGAGAGAAGACAATAAATGATGAGGAAATAAGATCAGAAAATGTTCCAAGCCAGATTCAAACTCGCAGGACTGCGTGAGCACCGTAACTCACTTTATCTAGCCACTAAACCAAGACTCTGTGTATATGATGAAGTTTAACCGTCTAACTGCTCAGGGGGAAAATTATTCATTATTCATTCATTTCTCACATATTTTACTGTCTGAAAAAAAAGTATTCAGTTTAAACTATTTGTGTTTAATTCAGTTTTTTTTTTTTATATGCCGTAATTTTTTTCCACATATAATAATACATGCTTAACAGATTATTCTAATTTAAAGGAGTTGACTGCTTGATATTATTTTAAGATATTGTTGTGTGAGTCTGATTTCTGTCTGCTGTTGATACGCTGCTGGCTGTCTGCCCTCATCATTTGTAATCTGCCGTTGGTTCTTGGAATGAACAGATCACCGGCCATCTGGATAAAATACATATTTTTAGTGTATTATTTGGTTTCTCCTTTTAAAGTGTTAAAGGAAGAAACATTAGCTTCAGTATTTGTAGTAATGATGCATGTCCTGTTTGAAGCTGAATAGTGCTGCAAATTTGTACATGACCCTGTGGTAATAGGGGTTAAAACGCAACAGATGTGGGGCAAAAGTTTTCTGCAAAGTGTATCGCTAGGAACAGATTGTTCAATGCACAGTGCATTTTTAAGAAACCTATTGTACAGTAGAAAATGACGAAGGGAAATAGTACAGTTTTCAGAAGAGTGGAATGTGGGTCACAGTGGTGCCATCAGCAAACGCGCATCCGTTTATCACTGCCTTCCTCACTCTGTTCATGCAATGCAGTACTTATTCAGCAAGAACAGGGACATCAGTTGTGTCGTGCGTATGCTTGCACATAAACATCAGTCTATGACCCATCTAAAACAAAGTGAACCAATCCCTTCACCCAGAAATTAAAATGAAGTGAAACAGGACTGGGGCTGTGAGGCTCAATACTAATACGAATTAATAAATACAGATCAGTATACATACACTGGTGTACAAAAGTTTGGGATGGGTACGTCTCATGCTCATCAAGGCTGCATTTATTTGATCATAAAAAAACTGAAATATTGCAATTTAAAATAATTGTTTCCTTTTTTAATATACATTAAAACATTATTTCTGTGACGCATTGCTGAATTTTCAGCATCATTACACCAGTCTGCAATGTCATATGATCCTTCAGAAATCATACTAATATGCTGATTTATAATCAATGTTAGAAACAGTTGTGCTGCTTAATGTCTTTGGAACCTGTGATACTTTTTTAGGATTCTTTGATGAATAAAAGTAAAAAAGAACAGCATTTATTTGAAATATTAAAGCCTTTATATTGTAAGAAAATAAATGAGTTCAAAAGTTTAAAGAAATCATTTTAATGAGTCTTTATCAATGTAACATATCCTTGCTGAGGAAATTACATTTTGAAATTAAAATATTAATTTCCTAAAGACTAACCCCAGACTTTTGAACAGTAGTGTTACAAAAGATTTCTATTTTAAATAAAATTCGGTCAAAAAGTCATAATTTTTATAATATGCAAATAAAGTCAACACACTAATTTTTCACAAAAGAGACGTCACGTGGGTTTTGATTGAAGATTCTGATTTTGTGGGTGAACTGTTCCTTTAAGACCTCGGTTCTCGCTCTGCTCTTCAAGTGGGAGTCCTTGGCCTGATTTCCTGGCTCCAGCAGAAGCATGCCCTCCCCTCAATATCACTGTACTGTAAGTGGGCCTGGAGCCAGCTGGACTAAAGTTGCAACTTCGCCCTCAAGCTTGGTGAATTCCTCCCCTCTCTCTGTTTGTTTTGAGTTTTCTAGCTTGGGTTGGATTTGCTCTCGGGTGCTGAGTTATTACAGTCTGCAGAAGGCAGTACCTGAGTCTTCTGGGCATCTCATCAGCTCTTCAGTGCTTTTCACTGCAAATTCATTGTGTTTTTTCAGCTGTTCACACATTGAATCGTGGGTGATTTGCTATATGCATAAGCTGTGGTTTGTACCAGATTTAAACCCAGTCTAAAGATTAGTGCTTCGACAGATGTCCTCTGCTCTGAGGAAATGTACAGCAGGATACGGCTGTGCTAGAGAAAACATTTTCTTGCAGAGAAAGGAAGGATAATATTATTTGGACTGGATTACCTTGCTAAAATCAAACCCTTAAGGGGTTAATTTAACAAAAGAAACTTTGAATATCTTTCTGGGGGAAAAAATGGTTCAGTAAGCCTTTTATATAATAATACAAAATGCTGCCTTATATAATCAAAATGACAAATACGACTATTTCTAACAAACTTGGCATGGCATACTATGGCCACTGTTTTCCCCCTAAAGCATGTTTAGCATTATTAAAGTATATTAGGACTGTGACGGTCGCCACGACAACCGTGTGGTTGACTGCCACCGGCGGTAATGCGTGTAACGTCACACATTAAAATAAGCATAAAATACAAAGTGATTGCAATCTAGTGATAATTTCACTAGATAAGACTTATTCATCGTCTGGTATCGTTTATAGCCCTTTGAAGGGTTACAATTTTGACCTTCAACTGTTTGGAGTCCATTGAAGTACACTATATGAAGATAATTCCTGGAATGTTTTCATCAAAAACCTTCATTTCTTTTCGACTGAAGAAATAAATACATAAACATTTTGGATGACATGGGGGTGAGTAAATTATAAGGACATTTTAATTTGAAAGTGAACTAATCCTTGAAGCATATATCATTATCAGCAGTGTGGATGATATCCAGTATATTTCCAGTGTGATACAGTATATAATGATATTATTTTAAATATAATAACTATTTGGAACCATAAAGTATTTGTACATTGAAGTCACAAGAATGTAAAGCATTTGGAACATTTTGCCTTAATATAAATATCACACACTGATCTAAACAGACTGACACGTTTTTATATTTTGGTTAGGGACACTTCATATGAAGCAGAAAGACAGAATTATTGGATTTATAAAGAAAAAGCTGTTGGTAGGACATGCTCCAAATGCAGGCTTTTATTGCCTTTGAACGTACAAGCGTTTACAGTAAAAGCTCTCAGGGACTGTAATGTACATCTGATATGGTTTGGTTTATTTGATCTTAATTCAGAGCTCGCTTGTCCTTGCACAACAGTACACCGGCAGCCAACTAAAAAGCATCTGTTAACCAGCAGCTAACTAAATCTGTCTTCATCACAGAGAAGGATGTTTCTCTCGCTCTCCATCCATCGGTCTTTCAGGCCTCTGCTTGTTCTGTGGCTTCTGTCACATGAATTATTTTCAAGGTTCTGTCGTGTCCAGTTAAAGGTGAATTTCAGGACATTTGCACCGCTGCAGTGATTTTTCTGAACGTTTCTGTCGTGCTTGACCTCTGAATGCAGAGAAAGACATTCAGCACATGATTACACTTCACTTCGCTTTGTTTTCTCACCGCTAAATGAGAGATGTTATCTCTGCAAATTAGTTTCCCTCTATTTGCATCAAAATAGAAACTAAATTGCATATAAAAAGCACATCGTTGACTGAAAAGAAAAAAGTAATATGCCATTGTTTTTTTCTTTGTTAAAAAATAAAACCACTTTACATGAGCTACCAAGCAGATTTCCTCTTATCTGTTTTGATCTATTATTTATATATATATATATATATATATATATATATATATAGATACATACATACATACATACATACATACATACATATATATATATATATATATATATATACACATACACACACATATATATATATTAGCATGAATAATCATTGATACAATTCTGACATTACACTGCAAAAAAAACTAATAAAAAAATATAAAATAAATGTTTAAAAAATAATAATACCAATAGTAATAATAATACTTTTGTTAATTAATAATCTGTTAAAAGATGTTAACATCCTTAAAACAGAAGCAAAAATGTGTAATTGTTTTCAAAGTAAAGCTGGTATAAAGCACAAGTTTATAGTTGAGAGAGAGAGAGAGAGAGAGAGAGAGAGAGAGAGAGAGAGAGAGAGAGAGAGAGAGAGAGAGAGAGAGAGAGAGAGAGAGAGAGAGAGAGAGAGAGAGAGAGAGAGAGAGAGAGAGAGAGAGAGAGAGAGAGAGAGAGAGAGAGAGAGAGAGAGAGAGAGAGAGAGAGAGAGAGAGAGAGAGAGAGAGAGAGAGAGAGAGAGAGAGAGAGAGAGAGAGAGACTTGTGGAGAATACAAACAGAAAAAACATCACAAATTAATTTCTGAATTGGCTGTAAACAACTGTGGAACTAACTCGTGTAGGAGCCCCAGTTATTGATTTGAATGCAGGTCTTCAGCGACGCATCAGTTGCCATGGTGACGCTCAGGGTCTTGTGAACGTTCATGTTTACCTCTGAAGACTTCCTGTCTGTTCTGGGCTGTTATGTGGTTATCACTCTAGCTGCTGTGAAACTCCCATGAATGCCACAGTGCCACCTCAATCTGTTTCACCCCACGATACGTATCGACCGTACGTGGGACTGTTCTTTTTGATAATGGAGCTGCTGCAGTTTATTTATCTTGTTTTTGATGCACGATTTAATTCTTCTGCTCGTATTTCAGACTGAGTTTCCAAACCACACAAACATGCTGCATTCAAATGGTAAGACAGTGAACTGAAGTTCACACTAGTGTTGGGCAATATGGTCATTTTTCATATCGTCATATCGCCAGCCTGTGAGATCGCCAATACACGTTATTATCCTGCATGGGTGGGTGGGGGCAAGAGAGAGACTCTCTGTACTTGTCATAGGCTATTTCATAACTATTTGGTGATTTTAAACCGCGTGTGCGTGAGAGAGTGAACCTGGAAGTACCAATAACCGAAATAATATACTTTCAAACATACTGAAAACTAACATGTTAAATATAAAAATATTTAAAATGGGTATTTCATATTTGGATACAGCAATCATACATCGCTATTAGGACCGCACGATAAAAGTATTTTCAGGTAAGTTCATATTTTTAGGCTACATCAGTCATACAGCGCTCCGGACCGCGCGCCCCATGACGAGCCCTGTTTTAGACTGATAACTTATTAACTGCATATTTTTTATAATAATCAATGATTAAGAGTAAGCATCAAAGTTTTTGTTGATGTGCTGTAAAGAAAACGAAATGCTGCCGTGTGGTTTTGTCATGTTCATTCATAGCTCGAAGCTGTTCAGGAAGATGTCTAAAAGATGTCTCTTTTTGCACTCTTGTCCTAATTTGCAATTAAAGATTATCACTCAATTTTGACGTGGACTTAAGTTTTAGAGTCCGTTTTTAAAACATTTCCAATGAGGAGGAGAAGCCTAAAGGCCCGGGTATACTTCACTTTACACGTTCCGTTCGGTCTCGCAGCTTTCAAAGTATACTCCGCTGCAGAATTGTGCGGACGAACCGTCCGAGTGGTCTCAAATTGCATGCACACGGATGGGATGCGCGGCTGTCCGCGAGCCGCCTTGATGAAGAAAATGACGTAATGCGGACGGCCGAAGTATACTTTGGCCTATTGTGTGAAGTGTGACACAGGTGAAATAGCGGGGCAATTTGATAGCCCAATAATAATAGTCCGCCTATTAATAGATTTATACATTAATAGGATAATGAGCATAATATCGCCTTGACTATCGACAAAGACATTTGCTATCGTCAATATCTCTGACTATCGTCGATACACAACACTATCGTCTATCGGCACAATCCTAGTTCACACTATCACTAGTGTAGGTTTGCAATTCTTGGTTTTACCTTTTTTCGTATAAAAATGCTTTTCCTTGGGTTGATTTATTTTTCTTGAACATTCTTCCCATCTGCTATTGGTTTGACAAACAAAGAAAGGATAAATACATCAGCTGAAATTGGGGAAAATAATTATGTTTCATTTTGTATCGATTGAATAAATGAAAGAAAAACTCTCCACACATGGCAGCTTTTTGCCGTCTCCAAGATCCACAAAGTTTGTGTATCTCATATATAAATATGATTTGTAAATTCTGCCGAAAGCTTTCAGTCATATATATTTTTCCATCTTTCACATCTACCGAGCCCTTGGTGGTAAAAATAAAACCCACTCTCGTTTGCACTTTGTCGTTGTTGGTTATCTAAGGCTCTTTCCACCTCTTCACTGGTTCTTGGAAACAATTGAAGGGAGATCAGTTAATCGAGTTTTCCTCAGCTAGACGCTCTACCCAGCAGTCTGCAAAACTCAATCACCCCATATATCAGAAATCATAATTAATTCAGTGGGAACGAGGCTGCTGTGAATGTACCACACAAGACCACAAACCAGACAGCAGATAATTTACAAACATGCAGACTTGCACTCAATTTTGAAGATCATCGACGCCTTCGTCTGTGCCGTTGAGGTTTAAAAGATAAAACATCTTAATACTAAATGTGCAAACATATTTTTCCACATTTAGTGCAAAACTATTTTTGATGTTGCATGGAAGGCAAATCAATATCATGACATGATGACTACATCCTGTTAAATGTGATGCAATGACAAGAAATATTAGATCACATCTTCTGTAGCCCAGTTGTGTGCGACCTGGAAAGTATTTCATGCTAGAGATTATTTCACTTTGCTTCCTCGTCTTGTTCAGGCTTTCATTGATCTTCATTCCTTTTTTTCCCCTGAAAACAGGGCTCCGAACTCAAAAATGATACAACATAAATGGTGTGAAACTAGGGATGCAACGATACCATTTTTTCAGATCCGATCCAATATCGTGAATTCTGAGGATCGGCCGATACCGATCCAATTCGATACCAGCGCAGGTTTTTTTTTTTTTTTATTTTTTATGTAACTTAGACTATAACTTCTATACTTCTCTGTGTTGACCCGATCGTCACTCTTCTGTGTGTTAAACACAATCTATTACAGTGTTTCTCAACTGGTCGGTCTAAAGTGCTGGGTATGCAGCCCAAAAGTGTGTTGCGAGACCGTTCTGAGAGGGTCGCGGATTGTTTACAGCCAAAGAAACGACATCAACAAAAAACGTAATTCTAAATGCTTTTCTGATGCGAGACTTTTATTTTAAAAGACGTGCATGAAAGCCGTTGACACTTCTGTCATCATCTGACTCCGAGGCAGTTTAAGTTAAGAAAGAGTGCCTGAGAAAAAGGCTCTGTCCCGATTCAGTATCTGCGGTCAGATGAGATGTTGACAGGTTTCATGTCAGTGTCATTATTCCACGTTATTTTCGTAACAAGTTATGAAATAAAGTCTCTCACCTCAGAAAAAACAAACTATCCTGTCCTGTCAGATGTGTAGCGCGCACTTTTCTATAGCACGCGCGAACTCTGCGCCGCACTGTACATCACTTCAAAACGCAGACACTATAAGCATGCTACAGGACAATAAAAGTACAGTACCAATAAATAGACCATTTTTTGCCGAGTGTATTATTGTGCTGATATCTGACTATCGTGGACAGCTGCAGTTTTTGATATTCTTCATATTCTGTGTGGTCAGTTCACATCAGTGATAGAAATGAATCTTTTCATATAAGTTTTAATTAATAAAAAATGTTATGGGCAATTTTACGTTTTAATAAAGCCATTTTTTTCTAAAAGTGTGCATCTTTTGAGTCAAATTGTTACATTTAATCAGTCAATTAGAATAATAAGACATGTAGGCGGTTACCAAACAAATGAAACCAGTTTCAAAAAAATAATTAATAAATAATTAATCTTTAAAAAAAATATATTAATCTTTGCAGAAGTTGCATGATCTGAAGTAGCATTTTTACACACTGTTTAATGCAGCTTAAACGAACATGGAGTGCTTTAACCTACAGTTACAACTATAATGTTTTGATATTTTAAACATAATAACATTGAATACTGATATTTGAAATTATTTTAAAAATGAAAAGATACTTTAAATGGGAAATTAGAATCGCCAGTAGGTGGCAGCAAGTGAGTCATTGAGACTGAACCGAATCATTTAAACGGTTGATTCATTCAGGAACGAGGCTCAGGTTGCTCAGAGTAAAACAGTGCTGTTACTGTTTGGAATCATTTTTTGTTGGTGAAATGGAGCAAAAACATGCAATATGGTGTCTAAAACGCAAGTCTCTTAATATTAACTTATTGTTTTTAACGTTATAAATGCATTTTAATAGACAGAATCATGCAGTGAAAACACACTTTCCACTAGACTTCATCACGTAATGTATGTGTGCACACCGTAGGTGTTTTGTTTGGTTTTTGCAAAATACTCGATAATGTTAAATTGCACATCGTTAAAACAACAATTACGATATTATCGCAGACTATATATATCGCACACCCCTAGTTGCTAAGGTGTTCTAGGTGGTTGTTAGGTGATTGGGTTTGCTCAGATCTCTAACCTTAAGTCTGAGTAATATTAATAGTGATGCTCGCCTTAGTAAACATGACTAATGATGTTATGATTGTTTGAATTTCTTTTGCTTTTACTGTTGACAATGGCATAAGTGTCTTTGCACAAACATTGCACAGCTGCTAAATGTGTTCAGTCTTAAGTGTTTTTTTCACTCAGTGTGAAAGTGTAAGATTCAATTATCTAGATAAACAGCAGAGCTCTGATAGACATTTTTAACTTATTTGCAAATATGGGAATGGGTCGCTTAAATGTGATGTTTCCTCAGGGGCTGGACTGGAAATTGAAAAGTCTCGGACTGTCACATGATTCTTCTCATTGCTGTGGTCTGTTCGTTTCAGCAGTTCTAGCAGCTCTGGGATGCCTCACGGAAACGTGACTACTGAACACATCGTTTTAGAAATAGTTGGAATGGAAGGAATAGATTTACACAATTGTTCATAATTTACACACCCTCATGTCTTTTCAAACCCACATGACTTTATTGCTTGTGTAGAACACAAAAGGAGAATTGTACTACTTGCTTTTTTTACATGCAATTAGTCCCCATGGAAACCAAAGCTTTCAGGATGCAGAAAGGGCACAACTGAAGTGTGAGAGTGTTCCATACTTCTCCATACAACGTGTCTAGCGAATACGCTTCAGCTGCCGTTGACCAGAACACACACGTATATTGTGTAAACTAAATCTTTTCTTTTGGATGCGATTAGTTGCGATTAATCATTTGGCAGCACTAGTTGCGGGATTGCTTTTAGAGCTGCTCATGTTTTGTCATATTTCTTTTTGCATGTATTTTACAGTATTTCACAATATAAACAGTCACAATTCTGTCGAGCTTAAGAATGCAATAACCAATCAGAGGCGATCAGATTATTCATCGCTGAAACGCTGGAGTTTTGTTCAGTGTGCGCACTCGCTGACTGAATTCTGCTCTCTCACAAATTCTCTCATCATAAACAACAACATGCATGTATGTTATACAAAGTAAGAGACATATTTCACAGTGTAGGACTTATTCTTTAAGTGCTTAAACTCACCCCTGAGCAAAGTTAGTGATCATTTTCTTTGTTCAATTTCTATAATAAACATCTTAAATACAAAATTCAGTTGTGTTAAACATATTTTATATGACACCTGTATCTGATACTTGCCAAAAATATGGGTTTATGATGTACAGTGTTAATAGATTATAATAAATTCAATCTTATTCTGGAGTTGGTTCCCCTTACTTGGGGTATGTTGTTGTAAGCAGTGTTTTAAGGAGTAAGCAATTTGTGATTCATGTATTCCCTTACACCAGATTACAACGTACGTTTATAGTAACTGTTCTTGTTTTAGCAGAAGCTTGACTTGTTTTTTCTTTCCTTTTGGTTTCATTTGAGCGTCAGTACCTCATGAGTGAGATAGTGGGTGGGTGTAAAGCATGCCATGCACACACAAAGAGCGGTGCAGCTTGTACTTTCCGTGGCATCCTCCGTTGAGGTGACCTCTTTTCCATTTCCTCTCGCACTGACCTGTCACTTGAAGATCCAATGAAGACTTCAAATACCGAAGTCTCTCAGAGCTGGAATGTTGCTATAGCTCATTAATGACATTTCTAGGTTTATCAGCCTGTTGTTGTGCCTGTACAAACACATTAATTACAGGTGTGTAAACGCTTCCAGCCTCTTTCAGGGCAGCTGAGGACGTAGACTTCCTGCGTTTTACTGCCCCTCTTGAGGGCATTCCAGGTGGGCTGCTTGGGATTGCTGATGCTCAGGTTGTTTACAGCTGGGAAATGCTAGCAAACAAAAACATGTCAATAAAAGACACCAGTAAACCACAAATGCTGGTTTCTTTCCAGTACAAACAGATAATTGTGCGTTCTAGTTTTTCTAGTTTTGTTTTCAGTTTCGGTAGAAATGGCAGGGTCCCTCAGGGGGGATCAAGTTCTGCAAAGTTCTTCTTAAAGGGACAGTTCACCCATTACTGTAAATTCTGCCATCATTTGTTTAAATGTCTTCTGTTGAACATGAAAGAAGATATTTTGGTAACCAAACAGTTGACTCTAGCCATTGGCTACCATAGTTGTATTTTGTTTCCCAGACTATGGAAGTCAATTGCTACCATTCAGTTATTTGCTGGTTAAAATATCTTCTTTTGTGCTCAACAGAAGAAAGAAACGCATACAGGTTTGGAACAATTTGAGGATGAGTGATTATTGACAGAATGCTCATTTTTAATTAATTAAAAGTTAAAGGGATTCACCCCAAAAAAAAAAATCTGGCATGAATTACTCCGCTAATGTTGTTCCAAATCTGTAAGACCTTTATTCATCTTCAGAGCACAAATTAAGATATTTTTGCTGAAATCCGAGAGCTTTATGATCCTTCATAGACAGCAATGCAACTGAAATGTTCCCAGGCCCAGAAACAAAGTACATTGTCAAATTAATCCATGTGACGTCAGTGGTTCAACCTTAATTTTATGAAGCTATGATAATACTTTTTTTGCACAAAGAAATACAAAATAATGAATTTATTCAACAATTGCTTCTCTTCCATGTCAGAATTTAATGTACAAGATGCCCACACTTACCTAGTATGGGGAATTATTTTGGTCTCTCCATTACGGATGGGTATTTTTTGGACCAGTACCTAATTGGGTCAATACCGGACTACCGGTAAGCTTCAGTACAAACGATACTGTTATCGATACTTGTGTTGTTTTATCTCCGTATACTTCAATGTTAATGATGATTAAGAAGCATTTTCCTTCACTGAATGATGTGGCCGTCACTTGCTCGACGTGCGTGTGATATCCATGTTCATGTGCGGTGTGTGTGTGCATGCAATCAGTGGCGGTGAAACGTTCAAAAGTGTAGGCTCATGTTACAAAACTAAGCGACTCCAGCATCAGATGCAGTATTGAGCAATGCAGTAGTGAACAAAGGAGGCAACACCAGTAATATAATCAAATATTTACTAACACAACATCTACGTCCTCAAGCAATGCACTGTATTTACTATACAGCTCCAACTGCAACTCGCGATACACATTCACATGAAATGTTGATTCAGCGGTAGAGTTACACTCACGAGACACTGCACTTATTTACAGTCAACAGTAGGCTAGTTTGATACGAGCGCATCTGAAAAAAATATCTAGGGAGGAGGACACAACTTACATTTCACCTGTATATTCTCCATCTGTAAATGTTAGAAAGCCATGGAAATATGTTTTTAAATGAATTCTCCGCTAAACTTCACAGACTTCATTTAGAACGAGCGCCGCCGCGTGCATGTGTGCCAAACAGAAATATACATTTTGCTAAACTATTTGTAGTTGGACAATAAATGTGACTTATGTAGAATTTTAAATCTACAAGTAAGTGTATTTGTATGATAGCACTAAGTGTAAAGTGACCGTAATGAGGTAATCAAAACGGCCTTTTTACTCAATTAGTCTGTGCTTTTTTTTGCTTTTAGCTTTATTTTTGTTTTTAGATTGCAATGTTAGAATGTAATGTGATTTTTAACCCTTTTTTGCTCTTAATTTGTTTTTTTGTTTAATCCAAATACAACATACAGAGATATGATTTTTTTGCTCATATCGCCCAGCCCTAGGTTTTTTTATTTAAATAATGGAAGTCACTGGGGACCAGCAACTGTTTGGTTCCCCACATTCATCAAAACAACTTTGATGTTTAACAGAAGAAAGAAACTCATTCAGGTTTAAAACAACTTGAGAGTGAGTAAATGATGACACCATTTTCATTTATGGATGAACTATTCCTTTAACGTTAATAAAATAAAACACCTCGAGATAAATAACATCCTGCTCCTGACGGAAGAACTTTACATACATTTGCTAAAATTCAGCTGTAACAAAACTTGACATTTTCAACAACTTTTCACATCATATTTTTTTGCACCAAATAGTATCGATAACAGTATAAGTATCGGTATCGATAAAATGTAAACAATACCCATCCATACTTTCCATAGAGGAGCAGTTTCCTAAATCTCACATACAGGAAGTGGATTATGGTTGGATGTTGTATATTTACATTAGACACCCTTCCCATCTTATTGATTTTTTGTATTATCAATGTATCAGGTAATTTAAGAATTAGTTTCATATGTGAGAATAGCACGTGACGCAGTAGGGCTAACAGGTGTCAGATCAGCTTCACACTCGCCCTCCGTATCACTGTGTTCTTCTTCTTTGTTTTCAAGCGCTGTTGCTAGACCCTGCAAGTGTAGAGGCTTCTGAGCTGTTTTGTCTGGAAGACGCCGCTCCCCTTTTGTGTGCTCTTTATTTAACCATGGCAGGTGTCCAAGAATTTATAAATTGCAGACGCTTCCTTTTGAGCATGTAATTGTTGCTAGGGATTTATGCTCTAGCTGATTTCTCTGTAACAGCAGATTACACATTTTACAATATAAAGGTGATCTAAAAGTGCATCCCAGCTCGATATTCAGAGACTAGAAGTAAGCCATTCCTGGGTTTAACGTTAAGAATAGAATTTTGTTTTTATTGGGCTGACAGTTCAATTCAGTTTATGATTTTCCGGCAGGGCTTACAGTAGAATGTAAGAACAGAAATTGAATAATTCAATGCAGAATAACACTACATAGTCTTTACTATATAAATTAAAAAATATTATTTTTAAAGTTACAAAACATGTTCAGTCAAGAGCAGCGAGTGATTTTCTCTTTATTTTGTGGTTTAATTAACATTAACTTAATTGACTGTATGTATGGTGACGCTTGCCAAGACGTGCATTTTGACACAATTTTGTAAGCATTTATCAATTCAAGCGCAAAAAGTTGCAAATGAGAACTCCGTACAGTTTTTAAACCCTAAGAATAAAAAAAACATTGTGCATCTTGAACTTTAAAAATCACTTGAATCGTTAAATTGGCAAGACCTAAAAAATTAGTGCAAACGATGAAGCAGCACCAGCCCGATCATCTTGAGAAAGTTCAACGTAGTTCAGCGAATTCTGCATTTCCTGAAAACATGGTTCTGAAGAACAACATCGTAAATTTGTGTGGTTGACAGTACAGCTCTCAACCTGTGATTTAGATTTATAGTTTCTTAGTATGGAATGTGGACTTAATCAATCAACTAACATGAACTACATTCTATCTCTTTCATTGCATTTAGTGCACATGCTCATAAATCATCGGAGTATGACATGAGAGAATTCACGATGAATCAATCATCAAATAAAGCTGACAGCAGCATCTCAGAGAAATTACATTGTGGAGAAAACTGATAACTGAATATGTTCAGGAGTAAAGTCTAATTACTGCATGTTAATGGCATTTTAAAGCATGTTATTGGAATTAATTGCAAACTTAAGTTTTATCAGTTGAAAAAAAACTTACATTGTTTTGCATTTCTGTAAGTGTTCTTTTATCACACAATTTGTTCTTCGCACATTTTTTCTCTTTGCAGTTTGCTGTTCGGATCAGCACTTTCCTTGAATTGTTTACTTTTCTCTGAAAAAGTGTTTCTGCTCACCACACACATTTTTCCTTTTTTGTTTGCCTAACCTAGATTGCAAGCTTTGAACATCGATGTGTTCTTTAGCGAGGATCTGAAGAGCACCGCAGAGTAGGGGTGTGCGATATTGAAAAATAATTATATCTCAATATTTTTTGTATTTTGTTTCAATAAAGATAATTGGACTTTATTTTGCAGAGTGTGTTATCGTGCTGATATCTGACTACAGTGGACAGATGCAGTGTTTGATATTCTTCATATTCTGTGTGGTCCGTTCACATCAGCGATTTAATTCATCTTTTCATTTAAGTTTAAATAGATTTTTACCTTTTAATAAAGCTATTTTTTTTCTAAAAGTGTGCATCTTTTGAGTCAAATTGTTACATTTAATCAGTCAATTAAGATAATACACATTTAGGCTGCTCCCAAACAAATAAAACCAGTATCATCAACATAACATCTCTGCAGAAGTTGCATCTGAAGTGGCATTTAGATGTATTTACACACTATTTAATGCAACTCGGAGGGACATGGAGTGCTTTAATCCAGTTACAAATGTATAATATTTTAAACATAAAACATTGAATACTGATATTCAAAGTTATTTTAAATATGAAAATAGACTTCAAATGTGAAATTAAATTCGCCAGTAGGTGGCAGAAAGTCACTGTTAACAAGTTCGTCCATGCGACTGAACCGAATCATTTAAACGGTTGATTCATTCAGGAACTAAACACTGAGACACAAAACAGCTGTAGCTGTTTGGAATAATTTTTTGTGGGCGAAATGGAGCAAAAACAGGCAATATGGTGTCTAAAATGTAAGTTTCTTAATAGTAACTTTCTGCCCCCATATCTTGAATTTTGCGATCATTCTTTATACATTTTAATAGACTGAATCATGCAGTGAAAGAACGCGCTCGTGCACCGTTTAACCCGCTTCATCACCGCGTAGGCTAATGTTTGCTGCACTCCGTAGGTGTTTTGTTTGGGTTTTGCAAAATACTCGATTATTGTCAAATTTCACATCGTTAAAACAGCAATTACGATATTATCGCAGACGATATATATCGCACACCCCTACCGCAGAGCATTTACTTTCTTTATTTTTCAAGCAAGTAACCAACAGCTGTGGAAATCTCCGAAATGTGGAGGAATAAAAGCACAAAGTCTGAGTCTGGCTACTTTAATCTGTCAGATGTGTACAAACAATGTTACCATTAGCTTCGCTGCAGCTGTAATGTTCTAAATGAAGGCTAATCTCATAAAACGGACAAGGAAATGGCAGCGTCCACCGACTCCCTAACCATTCATCTGCTTTAACTGTGAGGACGTGTCAGGTGTTAATCGAGTTGACTTTTCTGCACCCAATACATGAATTCTTTTATTGCTGCCCTGTGGCAGAGAAAAGCAGAATCATCTGAACATTTCACCCTGCTTTTCTGCAAGCTGGAACGATAGGAGTGTCACTACAACCTACAGAAAAGTCCTTGAAAATGTCAGAGCTTGAATTTTAATGGAGAATGTGAGGAAACGCTTGTGCTTAGGTGCTCTGCCTCACTAGGTGTAACCAGCGGATGCGGCCTTGAGGTTTCAGAAAGGTGTTATGGAGGTAAAATTCTGGCGTCTGAGTCACGACTAGCTGTCGGCTGGCCCGCCGGGCTGCCCTTGGCCTGCCTCGTGCCGTACTGCAGATATTTGTCTCTGTGTCAAGACTGTAAAATGGAAGCCGAAGCCATTTTGCGAAGAAGCCTGTGCTGTCTCTGCCTTTTGTTTATCTGTTACTGTGTTGATTCATTTTATCGTTCTGACGTGATTCTACAGATGTGCTAAAAGATTGATGGCTCACATGGATCTGTGGTCTTTCTGCTGTGCAGTGATAGGCTACTGATGACATAAGCACAGACCCGCTTCTGTATTCGACATGCTGCTTTGCAATAAAAAGCAGTGGACTAAGTCTCTTCTGTTCTAACCCATTGATGAGCAGTATTTTCAGAGAAATGTATTGCACATCATTTTTGGCACAACATTTTCAATGAAAATACATGTTCTGTTGTAATTGTGAAGTATATTTTTCAGATAAAGATTCAAATATGGCACTCAGAAATGGCACCGTGAACTAAACTCAGAGGGCCAGATTGACTAACAGCTTGTGTCAGCGTAAACCGTCTTTGGGCGTTAAAATATTACAGGTTTTACTACAGACGCACAGTGAAGATTTAGCACTGAAAAGGCATGGATACAGTTATTTTTGTGCCTGTCCTTATTGAATATGCATTTGTAGGAGTTTCCTACATGCCAGAAAAACACATGATCTGAATCCGAACATATCCTTTATGCTAATTTGCGCTGTGATTGGTATATTGCGATAGTCATTATGGAAATGAGATATTCCGTTCTTTAATTTCCATGTTTTGGAATTGTGCTCTCGTGCTTATTTGCCCTGTTAAGTAAAACTAGCCCCAAATTATTAAAACCTTTCTACTTGTATGTCAGATTTTATTTTTAATTAAAGGTAGGGTAGGTGAATTTGGCTAGCAATAGCAAGTTAGCTTTGAAAGCTTAAGTTACCACCCTCCCTGCTAATTACTCTCCAAAGCCGCGCCGCCTCAATCACAGGCAGACAAGAGGGTAACCAGCGACACAATGAGGGACGGCCTTGGAGGATTGAATGTCCTGGTGTCTCATTCACCGGTGAGAGAATTTTACATTTCACTACTGATTATATCCTGTATAATTGAGTATGTGACGAATAAAAGAACCTTACAATACAAAGCGCATTATATTACAATAATAAAGCTGCAGTAGCATAACCAAACACGGTGATGATGTATCACGTTTGTTTGGTGATGAATAGGGTGTGCGGAGGTATGCAAATATATAATTTTGCAGACAGGTAGGACAGTCTTTCATAGCCCTCGAGCCAAGGGATGTGCCACTGATGACATAAACACATATAGACCGCTATAAATACATATAGACCGTTTTTGAACCATATCACCAAGTCTCAAGTCATTATTAATATTTCAAATGGCAGTCGAAGAGTCTTTGCCAAGTTTATTTAGTTGGGTTAACTTTGCTTTCAAGCAAAGAGAGCAAGTCAAATTTTTTATTTACAAAAATAAATAAAAGTCTGTCTTTGCACCGTCGGTGGTTAGCACAGTGGATGCATCTGATTCAATTTGATGAGAGCATGACTGACTGTTCCACTTAATTTAGTCCAAAGATCTTTCACATAAGCATTACATATGCAAAGGACACCACGTCGGTGAATGCCATTGCTTAAAGAGATTGATGCATCCAGAGAGGGCCTAAAATAGTTTAGCAAGTGCAAGGTCAGATGGAACTCTGTGAGTCCAAATTATATTCCTGAACATAAAGACTGAAGAAAACAGACGGCTCATTCTTCAGCATTCCAGACACAAATTGGATGCACAAAAGGACACTGTGGGGTTCGTTTGTCATACCCTCTGCATTTAAATTCTCAATCAAGAGTTGTGGAGGTCTAATAGATGCATTATTAAACTTAATAAAACAGACAGGGAGTCACTTAAGGTAACGCATGATCGTTTTAGGCCACACTCTTCAGTAATGAATGACAAATGGTTTCATATTTAGCTGTGATAGCAGCATGAAAGTTCAGTGTTCTGTTGGCAGCATCTCTGGAAATTAGTGGTAATGAGAAACATGGCAAGTTTGGCTAATCACGCTTTATTGGCTAAAGAGAATGAACTTAAAATGTGCAAACTTCAACATGAGTGGAAGTGGAAGTTCTTTTCTCTTGAGAGTTCTGTACTGGCTGCTATTAATGCAGGATAAATACAGATGCTGGAGTTTGTGCTAAAGGAGCCCCGACCAAGTATTGAGTGCACAAATCAACATACTTTAAAAAACTTGAACTTTTCTGTTTTGCAAAAATTTTGATTGAATTTAAAAAATATTCTTTTTGATTGAGATATTGGATTTTTGACTTTACATGAGCTGTTTGACTTATTGAGCTACTGCATTTCACAATTTACTTTACATTATGAATGACATATTTACTTATACATGAAATGTTAATAAAAGAATGAACACACAGTTTACATGAAATGTTTGTAATGCACCTTCACAATATACCTTTGTAATGCACCTGTGCAGTAAATGCATAATATGACATTTTATATGACATTTTTCATATTATACATTTGTATGATGTTAGCACATTTGAGGTTTTAGTGTTTTTATTAATTTGTTTAGACATAATTTTTTAAGAATCGTCAAATCTACATTTATTGTCCATAATAATAATAATTAGCTTGTTAATATTGGCCTGTAATTAACAAACCAAACTGTGCAGATATATACTGGAATACTGGTTTAAGAGAATAAAAAATGGTTCAAAATTACGAAATGGTTGATTGTGGAGCTTAAAAAGAACATTAAGCGCTTTCTGTGTTTCTGTGCACACAGGTTTGGAACGACATGATGGTAGTAAATAATGACATGATTTTTATTGTGGGTGAACTATTCTTAACAGTTTTATTTCCAGTCCAGAACTTATTATTTGTTAAGTCAGTGCAAAACATTAGTGAGAGTTGACAGAAGCACCATCTATGACACTATGATCCATTGCCAAAAGAAAAGGGGGGCCACAAGAGTGCAAAGAGAAAAAATGAAAGAAAAATCCACGTGTGTTTCTGACTTTCCCCGGGTGGATGAATCGGATTATCTCATGATCCGTGCAACCTCTTTTTTCATGTGTAGCGGGATTGGCTGAGCTCAAGCCATAATGGCGTTTCAGATATTATATAAGCACCTCAGAGATGGAGTGAATGTTAAGGGAGGACGAGAGGGCAGGGCTCTGCAGACTCTCCGATACACTCTTTCAGTGAGACCCGTGAGAACTCTTTTCACTCAAAGGGCCAAAGAACTGATGTCTTCTCCTCAGGGGAAGTCAAACATTAGGCCCTGCCCTCGATCAGTCCCAACACATGTGATATGTATGTGACATTGGCTAGACTCCAGTGAGCACTACCCAGGTCTCGACATTTCTGTTAAGGAGCACTGATGGCAAATTTTAGAGGGAAAAGTCTTTTTTTTTGAAGACTTCAACATTTATGTTTCACAATACAACCATGTACATGTTGTCTATATTTTTTTGTCTAGATATGTCTATATTTTCTGGGATTTTGTGTGATATTCAGTTCACAGCAGTGACAGAAATTATATTTTCCACTACGAGGCAATATTTGCAAAACATTTTTTTTTACTTTAACTTTGATGCATTTGACAATGACAGACTGTTGAAGTGCATGTAGTTTTCCATCGGACAAAATTCACATTTTGTGTTATCTTTTAATGGCCCAGAACTTCATAGGTTTTTTAGGGCATGATGCCGAATCCACAAACATCAAATTTATGTACATTTAAGCATTCATAAAATATAGTCGACATGGAAAAACTTGGTATCGGTTGATGCCACATCGATCCCAACAAGACCTATCTCATGATTTTTGGCAAATGTTTAGAAGATATGAGCAAAAATGACTCCTGACCAGTAGTTGGCGCTATGCGGAAACGACGCACGCATCCTCAGGTCAGGCTTGTAATGGGAGGAGTTATAGTCTACCTTCCACTTTCGCAGGCTCTTTGTCAAATGTATTCATGAAATATATATGAACGTTTGGTCTATCAAAAATATTTAAATCACTTTTTCCCAGCGTTGTCTGAACATGGACTGGTCCAATTTAGATGAAAATCAAACTCAATTTCCCAGCACTATTTATATTTATGCAATACAATAAATGCACGTCGCCTCTGAACAGAACATAAATATACCTAAATGCCACTTCAGATGCAGCTTCTGAAAACTTCTGTTATGTCTACATTGCTGCCTTAAAAGTTAATATATATTTTTTGTTAAATCAGTTTTTTTCTGAAGCTACTTCTATTCACTCATCCATTCATTCATTCATTCAAAACTTGTCTTAACACAATTATTTTAGATTTTCCTTTATATTATATTTGTGAATAATGCAATTAGTTTTAATCAATTATTCTGCTCATCAACAGACCTAACTCCAACAAATTATTATTTATCCAACCCTAAAGGAAATATGCTGTTATTTATTTATACAGGTTTAAAAATAAAAAGCCTTACATTCGATGCCTACACTGTGCAGGTAATTGGAGAAATCTGGGTCTCGAGAGTCAAACAGTGTTTTTAAAAGTTAAAAAAGAGACATGCTGCTCTAAAAGCACAGTGTTCAAGATACTGAAAAAGACCGCTGAATGAAGGAGTTTTTTATTCTAACTGTACTACATTAATTCATGAGTTTTGATTGAGTCAGATGTCACCCCAATAGTATTCCACATTCCCACGCAGTCATTTTCACTTGCAAATGTGAAAGGCATCTTTGCACTTTAAAGCAATCAGAGCTGTGATTAATGAGACTCATCAGGAGTTTTGTGTGTAGCAACATGACTGTTTTGAAACTAGCCTTTCCTGTCGGACGAGCAGTCTTCACGCAATAACAGCCCCTCCACTTGACCAAAAATTCACATGTAACATTAGCATATTTCATTTAGCACTTATCCACTTGCTGAATATAAAAAAAATGTATAAAAAGGTCCTGCAGAAGGACTCTTAAATTGTTTTGGGTTTTTAAAATTGCAGTTTTGGTTCTATTATAGCTGTGAGATGTTCCGATATTGATTTATCAAAATAGTTTTTGCACATTAGCAAGTTGTTTAAGGCACTGTTTGGATCAGACACTTTGCCTCAGGCAAAAGGCTAATGTGATTATAATTTATTAAACACGTGGCTCTTACTTGCGTCTGATACTTCAGAGAATGGAGTTTTAGAGGAGCGGCACATTTCTGTGAATGCACCAACTGTATGCCACATGTCAGGTCCAATTTCCCAAAGATTAATTTGGTGGTTTTGGTACAGGTTTAGCTCGCGAGAAATGTTTTCAAATATTCCTCTTGAGGAATCTCAGGATGTGTCACCAAAGAGCACGTGTTTTCTGCTGCGTGTGTGCTCGGTTCTGGGAGAAGAGTATGTTTTAAAGTCTTGCTGTGAGGAGCGTCTCCCAAAAATCAATAGTAAAAGAGAAGGGAAAATGGCCTCGTATAGAAAATGGGGATCAAATGTAGGTTCGGGTGTACCATAGATGAATAAGTACTTTACAAATGAAAGGTACTTTATTTAATCTGACTGATTTAATTTTCAGTTTAGATAACAAATTAATACTGTGACAGAGGTGTGAAAAAGCTGGGCATAGGCATGGGTTGACAGTGCAATCTTCAGTTTGATGAACCAATATTAATTGTTAAATCCGTCTTTAAATGACATTAAATTCTTAGCTCAGTGTAGTCTGGCCTGTTTCCTGTTGATGCGTGAGCAAATTAAACAAACTAGTGAGAGTGTGAAAAATGGTGAACTAAAGGGAGTTTACTTTCTAAAAGTCTACAGTGCCAAAAATGCCCATAAAGTTTCTGTGGAAGAAGCGCACAAACCGCTATAGTGCCCAGCGCTACAGAGACTTACTATTTGAACGCGATGATGCGTATCAGTCTGGAAATGCCTTTGCGGAGGCACAAATGAATTTGCATTTTTTTTTTCATCATCAGTACTGCCATAACACTTCATAGTTAAAGTTTTGAAGTGTTTCGGTAGCACAGGCCCGGGTTATGATCATTTCACTTTTCTGCTCGGCCTGCAAACAAGTAAGTGGCAACTAATTGCTGAGGTCATTGAAGTGTATTCTCATGAGGTGGAGCTTTGTGTGTTTGCGCCGGGGAAGATCTCAGATTCTCAAAGGATTGTTGTGCAAGCTGAGAGTTGAAGGAAGTGTGTTAAGAAGAGGACAGATAGACGGTCACGCACCACCTGCTGGACGGAGCTCAAATCAACATCCCAAAAATCCTGCGGGGCAAAAACAACAGACCCTGCAGGCACGACCTCGGTTTGGCAGCGTCTGGTTATGACTCTCAGTGTTAGAATCATTTCTTGCACAAGCCAGGAAAACTGTTAATGACAGATCTGGTGCAAACACATGAGATACTAACTTGGGTTGACAGGACACTTTAATCGCAGACCTGCTTAAGTATCACAACACCATTCAGTCAGCTGTTTCTTATACTGAATGTGATGTATTCTGCTGTTTACTCAAAGATTATCATTAATACAATTTACATGTGTACAGAATAAACAAATTTAACTTAAATCATTATGACGTCATTTTATAGCATGCTCACTACATTTTGCTGAGGAAAGCTAATTGTGATTCTCATTTGCAAACGATCTTCTGTTTTTATTTGAAACGTAATATGCGCAAACCAAAAGATCAGATTTTCTAATAATAAGTCTAGCATCAGAGCAGACTATAATGTTTGTCTTGTGCAGTGTGAAGCGTTGCAGGCCTTGTCTGTTATTAGAAATGACTGCTGACATAACTCTGTTTAAAACATGAGCAAATGATATTAGTGCTGTACATAAAGTGGCAGTTATACTAATGCTGTTTTCATAATACCACCTTTTGAAAACTGTTCTTCTTCTGGTTAATTTGAATATAATTCTGTTTCTGTCAGTGTGTAAGCTGCAGTATAACTGTAATGAATTGTTTTGCAATCAAAAATTTTAATACCGTTAATGAATTAGGGGTTTTATTAACATTAATGTATAATGGAAAATAAAGTAGATTATTCATTCACCAGTAGAAAAAAAACTGCTTAACTTAACCACTGCAGATTTGTACTTTTGAACAGTTAAAGCAACCGTTTTGAAGAGACAATTTTTTGACTATTTAAGATTTATTCGGGCCATTTGCATACGTCAGTTCCTAGCCAAAGAAAAAGGTTTAAAGGAAATGATCAAAAAATAAAGTAGTAAAATAAGTGCACACCATTTTGAGGTTGAAAGAGCAAGACTAAATGAAGAAAAATATAACCGCACTGGTTTATTACCACTGTTTCAGCTAAATAAGTAGCATTTGTCAAGGTATGATTTCTTACAAAATCATAAAGGAAACAATGCTCATTTTACCTGATTTGCAGTCCCAGAGTAAGTGATTTCGGCTGACATCAAATGTCCAGCCTGCCTCGCTACATAACCGGTGTCATCTTTCTAGTGACCCATCTCGTCGGACCACAGATCTAACTTTAGGTCAGACTTGTTGGGCTTGAGAATACAAGCAATCATGAGAGCTAAACGTAGGGCCTGGTATTGAACCTGAAACCTTTATTGCAATCGGTGTAGTTCTTTACATGGGTGGGAAGGTATTACTCATTTGTAACAGCGTATTTCTCTGCTCTGAATAGCCTGTCGATCAGCTGACAAATGGCTTAATGTGTTCATGCAGATGGGAGCTAAATATGGCAGCGTTCGGCATGTTGGCTAACCTGCGAGACAGTTCTGGTTACACGAGAAGTGTCAGGGATTTGTAATACCAAAAAGCAGATCATCAAAGAGGTAAAGCAGCACAAATTAAGCTGTATCGGGAGAGTGAAATCGCTTCAGCAGTTGTTGATGACCAGCGACTTCATGGCACTATGCCGCCAATGATTATTAGCTGTCGTGAGCATCTCCTGCCAGCTAATTAGTAGTGTTAACCTCAGATGGTGTCATGTTAAACGCTAAAGGCTGGATTACTCTGCACGCATTTTTTAATCTGGACAGGTTTTAGAAAGCCCCTGTGGTAAAAATCAAGTTTTTGTAATGTTGTTTACATGTATGCGTGTCAGGTGTTTTTAAAGTGCTTGAAGACTAGGGCTGGGTATCGAGTTTTGTTGGTTCCCTTTTATTCACCGACCGAATTGCCTCGATACCACCGAGTATCGAAAAACGTTCTTGTCGTTCTGTGCCAAATTTCGATATTTCAAATTTCAATTTTCGATCTCATCAACGTCAGTGAGGCAATAAGCCTGCAGCACGAACTGTTAGGTGTGTTCGACTAGATGCGATGCGCTGCAGATTGATCAGTGTTTGGCATCCGCGAGAGCGATTAGAAAGCATACAGAGCAGTCTGCTCTCTATATCATGCTCTTTTGTTTACTACACACAGACTGAAGCGTGTCACGTGATGCTCGGGTTGAGTTCAGCGTCTGCTGTTTCACTAAATGAGGACATACATGAACAACACCTCCAGAACTGCTCTGAGAGTCACTTCATGAGCATTTTACCGTTTTATTTGAGTAAAACTAGCGTCATATCATATACACACAGAACTATGAAGGTATTCACGGCAACCCTTCAAAATAAAAGTTCAGTTAAACTTGGAAGACACTGCGGCAGAAATATATTAATATTGTTCAGAAGAATGTACATTCTGCTAATACTAGGCTACTATTAAAATTATTTAAAAAAAATGTTTTAAGTAATGATCACAAAACATTTCTTCCATGTTTTAATTTTAATAGTAAATAATAATATTAATATTATTATTATTAAAATGATAAGTAATAAAGTTTGATTGTCACTCATTTAAAAATAAATTAAATTAATGTTTTATGCCTTCATTTGAAAACCAGATACAGAACACAGAATTTCTGAGGAAAAATAACACATTTCATAAGCCTATTTTAAGAAGCTGTTTTTATGCTTTCAAATAATTAGACATACTACAACCCATAATTTAATAATAAAACATACGGTGAAAGAAAATAAAACACCCACTTATGAAAGTGGATAAAGATTTTAACAACCTAGAATAAATGACTAGAAATTATGATTCTGTCCGAGCAATGCAAGGAACACGCACTAGTGTAAAGGTAGCCTAACAGATACTTTGAACTTTATTAAAACTATTTGCACTGATTTGTGTTGGATATATTGTGTTCCTTTGTGCGGTGGCTCAGGAGATGAGGCTTTGAGTCTGTATAAATGTCAACAAGCTGAACAAATTAAACCAAAATTTTTGAGATAATATAATCTTGTTAAAACCGATTTCATAAAATTGGTATTGAAAAAAGTATCGCTCAGGAACAGATATCGAACTCAATGTATCGGTATCGGAATTTTTTTAACGATACCCAGCCCTATCCAAGTGCTAATTCATCCAAACACTATTGTTGGGCATTTTCTCCTTACAAATGTGTGGTGTAACCAATTCCGGCAACCTGCATGGCGGGACTTTTCGTCATTGGTTTCTATTACCGCGTGTAGTGCTGGACGATATGGCCAAAATTCATATCACAATATATTTCTATATGTATTTCGCTGGATGCAATATAATTCTGATATTGATATGAACAATATAAAAAAAGCCGCAAAAACTGCCAAGAGTGGCCACAACGGATGTCTACCTACAGGTTTCTGAAAAAACAAACAAACAAAAAATGTAAAATCACCTTCAAATAGGCCTAAACGTAAGACTCTCAGACTCACCTTATTAATATTAATATCTCTAACTTTAAACTATAACAGACTGATTATTCTCATAGATTGAAACAAAAGTGCTTCACATATGATAAAGAAAATTAAAAGTGTTTAGAGTTGCCACAGAAAACTAAAAAAAGAGTGAGCAAAAACAAAAACACATGTTGCTGGAGGGCCTTATTGAAAATACATATTGATTCTCTGGCGGTGAATTCGTTTGCGGTGAATTATGTAATGTCATGTTGTTACTACTTGTAATAATATAATGAATATGCAATGATAAATCTGATGCCAATATTCACTTGTAGCATGCAAAATGACTGATTTTGATTATTTTTTATTTATATGTTTAATACTGGAAATATTTCTGTTTTAAACCATGATGGATATCACACAAGCAATGTGCAAACTTTGCTCAATAGTTATGCCAGTGAACGTCTGATCTTCAGTCATATAGAAAGTGAAAGTAAAAAAAAAAGTTTTCTAATGCTGCATTAACAGTGCATATTCTCTCAGAGATGACAAGAGACGAATCTACTTCAACATGTGTTGATAACAGTATAAATTAATAGACCCCCGTCCCACAAGATTTTTTTCAAACCGTAACCAGTCCGTGTTGTAAAAACTGTTGGAGACCCCTGGGGTAAATGTTTGGTATTTAAATACTCTATTGGGACATCAGGATTTTAAATGTGTGCGATTGTATACAAATTATGTATTTATATTTCATTTGAAATGTCTTAAATTCATTTTGATTTCTGTGTTGTATCTCTTTGACCAGGCCTGAAATGAGCAGCTCCAGTTCGTCAGGATCAGTCAAGCCCGGTGGAAACACCCATAAGATCTGCCTGGTGTGCTCAGATGAGGCCTCTGGATGTCATTATGGGGTGCTCACCTGTGGCAGCTGCAAGGTTTTCTTCAAAAGAGCCGTGGAGGGTGAGCCTGCAGGACACACACATACTCCTCCGTGTTGCTGTTTTGACAGTAGGGCTGACTCAGTGCAAAGTGGAACGTGGCTGATAAATGCTTTGAATCTCCTTTTATTGGGCAGTGAACAACATGAGAATTACATATACTGTCAAGGCTGTCCAGTCGAATAGATTTTGAATAGCGTTTGATGGCAGATGAAAGGCTGGTATATTGCCACCCAGAACTGAGTTTTTGAATTTAGTCCATGTCTGTTAGGTCATATTAAAAGTGTGATTTATTTTTGGAATGTCTCTAAAAATGTACAGATGAGCCCTTACTATGTTACTAGATATGTATTACCTCAACCGCCCGTTTCAACAGGAAATACATCAGAGGCGGGAAAACTATTATAATTTGCTATGGTAGCAAATTAGTTGTTTCGAAGAAAATAGCTGAAATTAGTTAAAAAAAACAAAAAAGCATTTATGTTAAAAAAAATATTTATTTCATGCAATATTTAATAGCAGAAAACATGTACACTGAAATTAATAATTCAGATAATCAGCCAATAATCATAAAATGTCCAATAGGGGATATTATGATTATAATGTAAATCCCTAGGGATGGGACGAGATGAGAAAGGAAGGGTGGAGGATGCTGGTTACTGTATGATGAATGAAATCGCGAAATGGCCTCAAACGATTAGTAAATAAACTGCAGGAATGTTGTGTTTTTCTAATACACGCACGGATTGCATGTAATGCTATTCACACAACGCTGCACGAGCTCGCGGCGCCAGGCCTCAAAGTCTAAAGCGCGAGAAAAATCTGCGCTAAAACACTGTTACTCGTCAGCTGCTCAGTAACATTTTATTAATTTTTTTAAAGGCATGTGCCAATGTGATGCGTGCGACAAACATCTTCCCAAACTCATCAGAATCATTTATAAATCTGCTGTCAACAAAAAGAAGCACTGAGGTCTTCCCGCGGGTTTCTGCCAAAATAAAAGCTCCATCAACATTCATAAATGTTAGTATTGTAATTGTAATGTTGTTCTGTAAAATTAAACAATAACGACAATAATACTGATAATAATAATTACGCTACAACAGCTATATTAATAAATGTATTATAACATTCCCACAGTGTTCAAATTGGGATCTGTAATATATTTTAATGTGTTAAAAAAAGTCTTCTCAGCAAGGCTGCATTTATTTGTACAGAAATAAATACATGCCTGATTCAAGAAGGGGGTCCAAAAATTGTGCTTTGTTGGTATAGAAAGTCTGATAGAACGATCCATTTAATTCATTAAAATAGAAGTTTCATTTTATAAAGTACAAGTTAATTTCAAAATGCACAATTTTTTGTGTTTTTAAGTTGAATAAAAGACTATTTTTCCCTATATATTTTATCATTGAGGATCTTTAAAAAAAAGTCTAAAAATCTCGTCTCGTCTCGTCTTGTCTCGTCTCGTGAACTCAGTCTCGAGTCTCGTCTCGTGAACTCAGTCTCGTGTCTCGTCTCGTTCTCGTGAACTCAGTCTTGTGTCTCGTCTTGTTCTCGTGAACTCAGTCTCGTGTCTCGTCTTGTTCTCGTGAACTCAGTCTCGTGTCTCGTCTCGTTCTCGTGAACTCAGTCTCGTGTCTCGTCTCGTTCTCGTGAACTCAGTCTCGTGTCTCGTCTCGTTCTCGTGAACTCAGTCTCGTGTCTCGTCTTGTTCTCAAACTCACTCTCGTGTCTCGTCTCGTTCTCGTAAACTCAGTCTCGTGTCTCGTCTCGTTCTCGTGAACTCAGTCTTGTGTCTCGTCTCGTTCTCGTGAACTCAGTCTCGTGTCTCGTCTTGTTCTCGTGAACTAAGTCTCGTGTCTCGTCTCGTGTCTCATCTCGTTCTGTGAACTAGTCTCGTGTCTCGTCTTGTTCTCGTGAACTAGTCTCGTGTCTCGTCTCGTTCTCGTGAACTCAGTCTCGTGTCTCGTCTCGTGTCTCGTCTCGTTCTCGTGAACTCAGTCTCGTGTCTCGTCTTGTTTCGTGAACTCAGTCTCGTGTCTCGTCTCGTGTCTGTCTCGTTTCGTGAACTAGTCTCGTGTCTCGTCTCGTCTCGTGTCTCGTCTCGTTCTCGTGAACTCAGTCTTGTGTCTCGTCTCGTTCTCGTGAACTCAGTCTCGTGTCTCGTCTCGTTCTCGTGAACTCAGTCTCGTGTCTCGTCTCGTTCTCGTGAACTCAGTCTCGTGTCTCGTCTCGTTCTCGTGAACTCAGTCTCGTGTCTCGTCTCGTTCTCGTGAACTCAGTCTCGTGTCTCGTCTCGTTCTCGTGAACTCAGTCTCGTGTCTCGTCTCGTTCTCGTGAACTCAGTCTCGTGTCTCGTCTCGTTCTCGTGAACTCAGTCTCGTGTCTCGTCTCGTTTCGTGAACTCAGTCTCGTGTCTCGTCTCGTTCTCGTGAACTCAGTCTCGTGTCTCGTCTCGTTTGTGAACTCAGTCTTGTGTCTCGTCTCGTTCTCGTGAACTCAGTCTCGTGTCTCGTCTTGTTCTCGTGAACTCAGTCTCGTGTCTCGTCTCGTGTCTCATCTCGTTCTCGTGAACTCAGTCTCGTGTCTCGTCTTGTTCTCGTGAACTCAGTCTCGTGTCTCGTCTCGTTCTCGTGAACTCAGTCTCGTGTCTCGTCTTGTTCTCGTGAACTCAGTCTCGTGTCTCGTCTCGTGTCTCGTCTCGTTCTCGTGAACTCAGTCTCGTGTCTCGTCTTGTTCTCGTGAACTCAGTCTCGTGTCTCGTCTCGTGTCTCGTCTCGTTCTCGTGAACTCAGTCTCGTGTCTCGTCTCGTGTCTCGTCTCGTTCTCGTGAACTCAGTCTTGTGTCTCGTCTCGTTCTCGTGAACTCAGTCTCGTGTCTCGTCTCGTTCTCGTGAACTCAGTCTCGTGTCTCGTCTCGTTCTCGTGAACTCAGTCTCGTGTCTCGTCTCGTTCTCGTGAACTCAGTCTCGTGTCTCGTCTCGTTCTCGTGAACTCAGTCTCGTGTCTCGTCTCGTTCTCGTGAACTCAGTCTCGTGTCTCGTCTCGTTCTCGTGAACTCAGTCTCGTGTCTCGTCTCGTTCTCGTGAACTCAGTCTCGTGTCTCGTCTCGTTCTCGTGAACTCAGTCTCGTGTCTCGTCTCGTTCTCGTGAACTCAGTCTCGTGTCTCGTCTCGTTCTCGTGAACTCAGTCTCGTGTCTCGTCTTGTTCTCGTGAACTCAGTCTCGTGTCTCGTCTCGTTCTCGTGAACTCAGTCTCGTGTCTCGTCTCGTTCTCGTGGGCTAAGTGTCTCGTCACACTCCTATAAATCACTCAATATGTCATCGTAAGTAGCCATTTCCATGTGTTTAAAAGCATGAGTTGCAGGGAGTCAGGGCAATATTAGTACAAATGCTTCAGTTTTGCATGTTTCTATTTAGTTTTTTTTATTACAAATTGCATTATTGTAATAATTTGAATGAAAGCTGAATCAATCCCCCCCAGAAACTGCCATCATAAGCACTGATGAAGTAATGCTGATCCATGTTATTCAGCATGATTTGAGAATGTTCCCAAAGGCATTTCATGCTTCAGTCAAAGCATGATCATCTGACCTTTATCATCTGACCTAATATATTTCATATGGTCAGTGTCACAAATCAGTGGCCCATAAATAGTGCAGGGACTGAAATATTTCTGATTTGTGTCTTTTCCTAGACATATAGCTTTGTTTAATGATACTTTGAATCTCATTTTTTTAACATCGAGGTCTTCACCCCACTGTTTTTGTGTTTTTTCACACCAGCGCTTGCAGAGTGTGAATTTAATCAGTGTCCTGATTGAATATTGTTTGATCTACTCCATCATTCACAGTTTTCTGAAACCTTAGCAGACAGATCATCAGGTTTGCCTTATATTAGTCACCAAAAAAACACATTGTCAAAGTGTGGCTTAGATGGTTCAGTATGTTTTGAGAACAGAATGTGTTTAGAAAAAGATCACACAGCAATTAAGTTCATTTGCTTGGCTCCCTGACAAAATTCTCTCCTGTTTTAACACATGCTTCATCTGAATACTGAAACAGAGTCCACCTGCATCGCACTTACTGTATACAGCATAACTACAATATCCACTCATTTGACATGCTTTATCTCCCATTCGTATATATGGAGGACCAAACCTGCACAAATTCAAAATAAATACATAAATGTAATGGGGAAAGAAATAAAGAAATTAATTACTGGATAAAACCAATTTTATTAGATTTTGTATGACTTTTTTTTTCGTCATGTATTATTTTCTGTATTTTTTAAATATTTATTGATTTATTGATTTCCGGATTTATTTGTTAATCTATTTATTTAGTATTTTCCGTGTACACATAGAGGTTTTACTTGCGGAGCTCTGGTGAATCATTGGTTGAGAGCTCATGCAGAAGCGTCAGATCAAACTAACGGTAGAGATCAGAGTTTGTGGGAATAACTGGAGAGATCCAAGATATTTTCACAGATGCAAGTTATTTTATAGCGACTGAATTAAGCTTATTGAATTGAACTTATCCTGGAAGTTTCATCATTAAGCCCGGAAACTTCAACGCCGTCAATGAGATTGTAGGTTTATAACGCTTAGACACACTCGATGGGGGTTTCTAAGGCTTGTGTTCATCAGAGAAAAGACTCCTTGTGAGCATAAGCTTATCATAAAACAATTGCAGCAAAGGTCTCTATGGTCTATTCAGGCTCACGATGCTTTTTGGAAATACGGCCCATAACGTTGGCTTGGCATTGGACGTTCGATATTCAGGGACCATCTCTAAACTTACACAAGACATTGGTATACATGTTTTGGTATGCACATTAGATTTTTTATCAAATGAACTGTCATATTTATGTCATATCGGTATATTGCTAAATATACCTGACTCATGGATGAATACTTAACAGTTGTTTTTTGTGACTAAGTCATCCTCTTCAAATGCTATTGAAGTTAGAAACGTGTATACCAATGTCGTACTTAACTTTTTATAGATGGTCCCTAAACATGCGAATAAAGCCAACTTTAACATCAACTGCCAGCGTTTCCAGAAAGCATCGCGAGCGTGTAGACTGTAGAGACCTTTAGTACAACTGGTTTCTGATAAACTTCATCACAATGCTTTTGGGAGTCATCATTTTCTCTGTGATTACAAAATCAACGATGTTGATGTTTCCGGGCTTAATAATGATGAAACTGTCAGGTTAAAAGCATGAATGAATGAATAAATAAATAAATAAACAAATCAATACATAAAAGAATAAAAGTAATAAAAATACATTCAGAATAAAATGTTATTACAAATAAACTATATTTGTTTTTAATCAAGTCATTTCTTTCTTTTTTATTTTTGAGTTATTTATTTTTTCTTTCTGCAGGTTTATTCCTCCATATCTATTTTCTGTTAGAGCACAATGACATTCGAAAAGTAAACATCCAATTCATTTTCTCCACAGAAATGAGATTATGCATAAAGCTTTCAGAGCAGACTCCATGCGCTCAGAAGCTGAAGAGATGCTGTTCTGTAGAAGCCATGAACACAAGTCAAGAGTCAGACATTTACATTAATAGGGAACTATGGGTAATAGCCAGTCCCCGTGAAGAACTAACCATAATCCACACGTTTCATTCGAAATATTTTCCATTGTTTTTTAATGATAATTCAGTGATCCCAAGTCAATAGTTTCATGTTGTACTGTTATTTGATCTTTGATTAAGCAGTGAGTGCTTTATGGGATGCATAGTTAATTGCTTCATAATATAAGCAAACAGTCTTTTATTAATTTATTTAAGCTTCAAATCAAAGTTTCTGATGTTGTGATTCATTTTGGAGCTGACTGATTTTGAGTCTTTTAACTTTAGAAATGACTTCAGTCTTTTCAATACTTTAGAAGCAAGGCTGTTAAAAGTTGACTGCTGCAATCTAGAGCGCCAAGAAAATGTGTTAAATAACAATCCTGATTTAATAAAAAAATAAACCGATTAGTAGTAGTTTAAATGTCCATATCCATGGTAAAAGGAACAATTTTGTTGGAAATTAAAGGATAGTTCACTCAAAAATTACAATTCTGTCATTAATTACTCACCCTCATGTTGTTCCAAACTCATAAGACCTCCTGTTCATGTTAGGAACACAAATTAAGATATTTTTGATGGAATCTGAGAGTTCTCTGACCCTCCATAGACAGCAAACGATCCTTACACGATCAAGGTCCAGAAACTCAAAAAGAGATCAGAAAAATAATCCATGTGACATCAGGGGTTCAACCGTACTTTTAAGAAGCTACGAGAATACTTTTTGTGCGAAAAACCCCCAAACAAAAACACTTTATTCAAGATTCGTCTCCTTCGCGTCACCCAACCGCCATTTTGGAGAATATCCATTGAATGCAAACAGCGTATGCTCTTCTGTGTTGAGCTGCACCACACGGATACGTTGTAATCGCTCACATCAAAGTGTACGTACAACGTAGAAAACTTGACTGTGCGGCGCAGCTAACACAGAAGAGCGAACGCAGTTTCCGTCCATCCCGTATTAGCGTTGAATGTGGAGAGACTAGTTGTGTGCCTGGTTTGTACACTGTTTAAAGGTCAAAACGAGGGCTTGTAAAACGACCGTTTTTGTGGCAAGAAGCCTTGAATTGCAAGGGGGGTGGGGTATGTCTGCTTTATGCAAAAATAACAGATATGAATGTGTCCTGTATAGAGGATTTGGTCACAGTTTAGTTTGGAGATCAGTTCTTACTAACTAACTATTAAAGGTGCTGTATTTAGGATTGACCTAGCGGTTAAACTAGGTATTTCAGTCCAAATTCAAAATATTGGAGAGGGTTTTTTTCCCCCGGCCCCTCCTCCTTAGATTTGACACGCACACAGGTTGCCATATTAAGGACCTCAACAGAAAAAAAATGTAATTTTCTGAAAACTATTAAAATGGATTTAACGTTTTGGAAAAGAGCTGAAACTACGAAGAGCTCTTTTCCAAAACGCTATAAATCCATTTTAATAGTTTTCATGAAAATTACATTTTTTTTTATGACCCATAATTTTGTTAATATTCAATTTATCCTGTTAAAATGGTCTGTTGGCTAGTCGCTGTTAAACAATGATTTTAAACCCCCCCCGGGTCCGCACCTCACACCGAGCGGGCCAACAGGTTTCCGGCGCGGGAGGCAAGCCTCTAGCCATCGGTTAAACACCACCTTTACGTATACACATCTGTTACATTGACATCCCAATACGCGGTATTAATTGGGTATTAACGGCCACCTGAGAACCTTCTTTTTTTGTTGTTTTTTGTGATTTTCTTTGTCCACTGGTTTTCTACCCCAGGTGTAGTCTCACTGGCTCATCCAGGCCATCAAAAGGTTATTAGGTTTAAAGCACATTTTGAAACTGACCATAACAAACGCTTCAAAGCGTCACCGTGTTGGATTGCATCAAAGATTCTGATTGGTCGAGAGGACATATCACATTTAGGCTAAAAAAGGTTCGGGCTTATAGCGGTTTGGAAAATAACTGTATCTTGCATAGTACATTTTAAACAGATATACAAGTATTTGGCATGAAACTTATGGAGCAGTGAATGTTCAGTACACAACAAAATGGCGCTAAATTTGGCGTTCATCGCGTTTTGCAAAAGAGCTCTTCATATTATGGTATTGTTATGCTTTAGTAGAGTTCAAATCCTACATACAGCACTTTTAACTATGACTTTTGCCTTAATAAATTACGCATGTTCTGCTTATTGATAGTAATGTAGTTAAGTTTTTGTATGGTGTTGGATTAAGGGACCTAAAATATGGTTATTCAGAGTACTAATAAACAGCCTGCATGCTAGTAATATGTATGCTAATAAATATCTAGTTAATAGTGAGAATTGGTCCCTAAATTAAAGTGTTTCCAGGGATTTTCCATGTTTTAAAACTCAGTTGCAGCCGAACTGAAATGAATAGCTTCTGTTAACCAGCTTCACATTTTGTGTCAGCATGAACTGAGTGGTGTTTTCAGCACTTGAAACATTTATATCTGTTATTTTTGTTTTTCTTCCCTGATTTCTTCGGTTGCTCTGGCAATGGTGAAGGATGGAGAGCACGACAAAACACAGATGGTAAATAAATTCACCTTCAATAATGCTTTTGCTTCCAGTTTCAGTCGCCCCACAATGCACCTGTGTTCAAATGCTTTTGTCTTTAGTAATAATTCATAGCAGTAGCACAGATTCAGTGAAGCTCAATCATTAGAGCAGGAATGAAGTCACCCACAGACACGGTTAGAGATGAACTCTGGGTATTTATCTTTATTAGAGCATTTCTTTTTAAATAATTCTTATTTTTTATACATTTAAATTTATTTTAATTTGTATCAATTATCAGTTTTTTTATTTATTGATTATTAGTTAAACTTATATTTCTAATAATAATAATAATAATAATATAGTAATGTTTTCTCCAATCATGTTAAACAATTTCATCAATGTATTTAATTTCTCAGTACGAACAGTTATGGCCTTTTGATAAAATCAAATTCAAGTAAATTCAACTTATAATAGTAATCGTAACAGCACTCGCCTCAGGTCACACTTTAGTCACTTTAGTTTGGGAACCAATTCTCACTATTCACTATTAATTACAACCTTTGCCTCAATAATCTCCTAATTTGCTTATTAATTGTTATTATGGTATTTGTTACATTTAGGTGTGGGGTAGCATTAAGGGATCTAAAATATAGTTATGCAGAATAAGACATTAATATGTGCTTTACAAGTACTAATAATCTGCCAATGTGCTAGTAATATGCATAATAATAAGCAACTAGTTAGTAGTGAGAACTGGTCCCTAAATTAATCTGTTACCTATAATTTACAAATGTAGGGTATTTTTGTCACTTCTGGTGTCATTTTTCACCCCAAGTTAATCTCTGACCCCTCTCTACAATGACAAGCATGTTAACTGCACTAGTTATTAGGCACTAGTATGCATTCTTATGCATTCATATTTGCACTTGTCTTGATTTTGCTTGCGCCACAGTCCCTCTGAGTTGCTGTATGACTGCATTAGTTTTGTCAACGTGTCTTTAATGTGACTAATGGGAAGTCACATGAGTGCTTCAAGCCTGCTAAACATGCTTGAGTGTGACGTTATTGTTTTATTCGAGCCTTTAATGAAAAGAAATGGCTTGGAGCGGTGGTCTGCCGAATGAAGAGAATGATAAATAGTCTTTTGTGAACTTTTCCTTGACTTTGCTTCAGCACAGACAAATCGATTTAGATGAAAGGCAGACAGAGATGGATTTCAAAGCTCTGTTTGTAAGGGAGCCAGCTATGTTAGAGAAGAATGTAAAGTCAAATAAAGTCAGGTTAAATGAGGTATAATCCAATTACAAGACACCGTCGAAGCAGCTTCAGACAGGATTGACAGTATTCTCATGTAAAGTATGCTGTTCTCACTGCAAGTGAATCCAGAAGTCACTCTTGATATTTCAAGGTAGTGATAGCCATACATTTGTATTATTAAATAAAATGTATAAATAACAATTAGAGAAGATTCTGTATAGCTTTTCAGTTGATTTTCAAATGCAACCTCCTGGCAATGATTTTGGTTTCTGAAAAGCAGAACAAAGAAAAAACGCTTTTAGCCGCACTGAATACTGTTTTTGGCTATTGAATGCAAAATGAACAATTCTGCAAGTTGGGTCTCTGCAGACTGTGTGATGGCTTGTTCTCCACACCAAATGGAGAAATCCTCAAAGGTCTCTGGCTGCGTGGTTGGCAGTCGACTGGTTGATTATTTGATTATTCATCTGTTTTGGCTTATGATTCTGTACTAATTCCAAACATTTCTGGCTTGGAAGGGCTTTTTCGAAGCTTTTTGAAGTTTTGGATTTTCTCGACTAGAAATGAATAAAGATGTGATGGTTCAGTTGGCATGATATGTACTCATGGAGCTGGAATGGCTTTTATGGAGATAGTTCACCCAAAAATTAAATGATTACATAACACACGCGTTGTATTGGTGTTTTACACAAACTCTCCATAGGCGCAATGGTTATGTATTTTCTATCGCCCTGCACCAAACGTACACCCAAACCTACCCCTCGCACAAGACTTTGTGCGTTTTTAGATAAAAGAAAACAGTTTTGAATGTTTATAAAGCCTTTTGAATCACAGAGACACAGGCAGCGTTCATGAGACACCTCATGAACCACCCACACACACATTTCTGTCATTTCTTTACCATCCTTTCTAGTCTTTGAAATGAATACGATTTAGTAGATTATGACTTTCATAATAGATTATGACTTTTAACGTATCGACTGGATTTCACAATACTAACCAGAATAACTGGATTTTTCACCCCAAAGGTGTGTGTGTATATATATATATATATATATATATATATATTCAAAGCAAGCTTTTTATTAATTAGGTTGCATATTCATACTTGATTAGGATTTAGTAGGATTTTCGAGAGATGTGATGCAAGACTACTTTGAAAAGACCAGTAAATCAGGCTCAAGTCAGCTTTTGTTAGTTTTAGCTTTAAAACATTTGTAATCTTAATCATTTTGTCACTTCGCCTGATTCTTGCGGATCCTACAGTGAAATAAATAGTCTACTAACACAGTGGTACATGATTGAGTTGTCACTTTACTGCTGTAAATGCATTTCTGTCTGGATGTGATGCTGTACCCAAAAACGTCAGAGGTGCATATTGTAACTTTAAATCATTTAAAATGTTTGACCATAAACCTGTGAGTAATGCCTGTATTTCTTCCAGGGCAGCACAACTATCTCTGCGCAGGAAGGAACGATTGCATCATCGACAAGATAAGAAGGAAAAACTGCCCTGCGTGCCGCTTTCGCAAGTGTCTTCAGGCCGGCATGAACTTGGAAGGTGAGGATGTTCTGATAGATTGAAGAGCGGTTTGCTTGAGTGCTTTATATGACCTTTATACGCCACTGCACTGGGTCGCAAACCAGTGAGCAATTAAGAATGACAATCGAGAGGATGTTGAGTTTCCACGAATAAGAATGTACTCACATCATGTCCTTCCCCGTGTTTTTGTTCCCTGTGGATTTAGATTGAATAGCTTTGAAGAAAAGAACTGTTCGTGACCAAACCAAATGTCATCAAATTATTTATAGCTTTATAATTTAGCAAACAACCAATTCCAGTATTTTTTAATAAATGTGGATTACTGATCCTACAGATCACTTCTTTGTGCTGTATGCATTTTTTCCAGTCCTCGTCCTTAAGTAGTTGGTGGAAACATGGTGTGACCAAGGACTGTTTGTGCAGAGGAAGTTATAAAATGGCTCAAAAGCTTTAAGAACATGCAGCAGCGCCTCATTGACAGAGTGCTGATGTACTTCACAGTTATTGGACAGAATTCAAGGCTTTAAAATTATGGATGATTTATTTGCGTGAAGCACCAAACGGGGAAAAAAAGACCTTGATGCAGTAGCTGCAAAATAAATCTGGGGTTCTACCAGAGAGGCTTTTAGTTGCCATAGAAACATTTATGGCAGAAAATTAAAAAAGTGGGAGAAAATGACATTCTGTTTGATGCTAAGCTCTCAATCAGAAAAACAGCTGAGTGATTTTACACATCAAAAATACAGAAGCATACGTCTTGGTAAGCTCCATTTGTACGGTATCTGTGCTGAAATTCAAAAGATTCATACAAGAAAGGACACTGGAATATTCCTTTATTAAAGAAATCAGTATGCGGGGGAATAAACCTTATACATGGCATTCTCAAATTTCTGCCTCATGATGATGGTTTGACAGTCATAATCATATCGAGGATGTAATTGCAGCCTTACTCTGTACTCAGTACAGGACTAGAAAGCTATTCTTATTAGAGCCCTGCAAGCCCGTCAGGACCCGATGGGATGACATCCTGAGTCCATTTGGGCCGGATTCGGGATGTTTTTTTTTTTTGACAGATCGGGCTCGGATCGGACTCGGGCTCATTTAGCTTCTCGCCTTTTATTGTGCCCAAATACACGCACACCACACATGTACCGTATGAAATATTGTTATAATAATTATACTATAAATATAATACATTGCCTATGCGATGCCAAGTACGCGATGCATATACGCACGCATTAGCATACAGGTGACAGTTGACCATGCAGAGCATCAGGGAGATGTTGGAGCGTGGGGAGTTACTAAAAGTTCCCAATGCTTCGGGAAAGTTTTGTCTGTATTGATATTTGTGGACATGATTGTCGGTGGTGGTAGTTATGTTTGAGACCTATTATAAAAGTTTACCTCTTAGTAGCGTGTGTGTGTGTGTGTTTGTGTATAGCAGAGACAGCGCGCGTCAGAGAGCTTAAAGTGATATTGATGTTGGTCTTGGGTCGGCATGAATGTTGTCGGGGGAAACTTTTTATTAATATTAATAAACTAGTGTTTTCTAAGTCGGTGTTGCAAGGATGAAGCTGCAGATCCCGACTTGCCATCTCCTCATTAGACCCGCCTTTAAGAAATGCATCTACGGATTATGATTATATATATGTTTTATTTTGTTATGTACTAATTTAAAACTTTCTATAGATATATTTATCATGTCTAAATTGATCAAACACGCTATGATCAACTCACTGTCTGCCGCTGGCCGCTGGTAGTTAACTACTTTAAAAAACAAAAACTTACATTTAACAAATAAAAAAAATGGTCCAAATGTTTTTCTAAATTACCTTAGTAAAATAACGAAACGAAATACAACCACTTTGCCATTTCATACAAAACTGAAGTATTGTAATTGCTGAAACAGCTGTTTTGGGAGAAGGGAATAATAAAATACGGGCTCGGGTCGGACTCGGGCTGGTAACTCTGATAAGCTGTCGGACACGGGCCGGGCTAGTGCCTATATTTTAGGGCTCTAATTCTTATCCTATGGACGTTACTTCACCTGAGAGCATTGCCTTTAATATAGAACATTAGAATCTTCAGATGTTTTCATGTCAAAAAAGGGCTTCTGGGTTAATGACGTAATGTTCATGTTTTTGTTGTTCAGAACTATTTATAGTAAAGGGGTAAAGGGGGAAATGCAGGTTTCAGATGGTTATATTGTGTTTTTGAGGTTAGTTTATCAAGTTCGCAAATTTTTTTTTTTTGCACTAAAAAGGTCCAATATTTATAAAAAGGAACCTTTTTCATCTTCATTTTCACTCTTTTTGAAAAACACTCAATTTTGATTACTCTCACAGAAACGGAAGTACACGCCCACTGCTGTGATTGGCTAACTCCCTTGCTCTGTATCCACGCCCTCCTTTACAGCATGCTGTGTGTTTTAATAGTTGAGATGGCAAGCGTTGTAATAGAGCTTTATATGCATGAACCAGAGTCAGATCCTGATTTCCAATCCAGATGTTTCTGAAAGGTTAAAAAGTATAATTTTCCTTTTAAACTGGGGAGATGGTTTTTATTTCTGAAACTTGCAGTATGCTTTTATTGTTGAATAATCCTCTTGTACGTAGTGTTGGGTGAAATAATTTTTTTTTTATTTTTTTTTATTTTTTAGAAATTGAAGAATCACCCTTTTGAATAGAAATATTACCAAATGGTTAGAATTAGACACTTTGACTATGCCAATGAAAACAATAGAGAGAAAAGAATGATCCAACCACATGTCGGCGCACTTGATTAACCGCTCACATGTGACATGCTCATATCACACAGAATGCGCTTTTGTGTTGACAAAGATGCGACATGGGCAATGGAATAAGAAAAACAAGCAAGAATATGGGAGTGGACCTCTTTTAACTTTAGCTTAACTTTTTTTTTTAGAATGCCGCTGGTTAAGACTTACATTCTACTGTACAAAAATAATATATTTCTGTCATAATTTCTTCAAGTTTATCCAGACTTTTTTGAACGGGTCGTCGTGAAGAATTTAATTTGTCTGTATATGACATGATGACAGTTTTCTGAAATGAAACAGTCAAATGCTTATAAAGTGACTCTCAGAGCAGCTCTGGAGATGATGTTCATGTGTTCACGTTCTCAATTAGTGAAGCGACAGACGCTGAAAACACCGCACGCAGCATGCTCACTTCAGCTATGTGTGTAGTAAGCCAAACTGTGTGTCTGCGCCATTCATTTACACAGAGATATGTAGGATTCAGATTTAAAAGTATTTTTATACTTATGGAAGCCCGTTTCCACCACTGAATAAAAAAAAAAAAAAGGTTATTGCGACATTTATCTCACAATTCTGACTTTTTTCACAGAACTGCAAGTTATAAAGTCAGAATTACGATTTGTAAAGTCACAATTATATTGAGTTTTGAGAGGGGGAAAAGACTGACATGTTCTATATAAACTGATATGCGATATAAACTCGATATATGATATGAGAGAATAGTCAGAATTGTGAGTTTATATCTCCCAGTTCTGACTTTTTTTCTCAGAATTGCGTGATATAAACTTGCAATTGCGAGACAAAGTTGCAATTCTGAGAAATAAAGTCAGAACTGCGAAATATAAACTCACAATTCTGACTTTTTTCAGTTTATATCTCACAATAATGAACTTTTTAACTCGCGATTGAGAGTTTATATCACGCAATTCTGAGAAAAAAATTGTGAGCTTATAGAGTTTATATCACGCAACTTTCTGATTCTGATTTAATTGAATTGTGAGATAAAAAGTCGCAATTACCTTTTTTTATTTTTTTATCAGTTGGGCTCAAATGGGCTTCCATAGATACTAGCCCATATTTCAGTCTGATTTAAGTGAACTAACCTACTGTAATTTTGATTTATTTGTCCAACATCTCAAACTCGGTATCATTTCACATTATGTGAAAGCCAGTAAATTCCAGATTAAAATTTTATAACACACACGTCTTCTATTTTTATTTTTTGACATTTCACTCTCTATAGATTCCGTGATTCATTCCGCAAGTGTAAATCCTGTTTGCTTAAAAGCGCAACGTTTCGTTGTTAGGGCCCTGGGTAAAACATGTAAGGCACAGGACCAAAAATGACGGAGGACTAAATCAATCAAACAATGCACATTTCTCTGTTAACATCATAACGGTAACCAAAATCTTTCAGATGCATATTTGAGGGGAAAAAGGATGTCCTGCCCGAATAAAACAGGAACAACATGGTACAAAATGAAAGTTTATCTTATTTTAATGAATAAATATAAAATAACTAAATGAAGCGGTGGATCATCTATTTCATCAACACACTTTGCCATATCGCCCTTTACTAAAACTGCTCAATGTTAAAGCATTAAATAATTCAAATAAAGCTGCTTTGAAACAATGTGTACTTTGAAAGGTGCTATGCAAATAAATTTGACTTGACTTGTGTATAGAAAACACTACTTGAAAGTTTCAACTCTTGCCATTTTTCAACAATGGTTGAAGCTAACATGAATACAAAGATTATATTTCTCACAACTTGGCAGATAAAACAGGAACAACGTGGTACAACATTTAAGTTGATCTTATTATAATATTATAAATCTTTGCCCTGGAAATAGTTTAAAAACCTTGAAAAAGCTTCCGTATGTAATATTTGTCCCTTTAGCTGTTGTCATGCGGGTTCCTTTCAGAGGAATATTTGTAGGAGCTGCTGACATTTAACATAACGTTTGCCAGATACGTGTCTTATATGCTGAGCATCTCTGGGCCATCCTTAAATCCTTTAAAATGTCTGAGTTGTTGTGACTTGAATAACCGTCCAAAAAGAGTAAACTCTTGTCTGTTCATTTCTTTTATCAATGCATGGGTGCATGGCAAATGGTTGCATTTTTGAATAATCCATTATTGATGTTTCTCATTAGTTATGGCTATAAGCTGTTTGAAATAATAACTCCCCTCCCACCCACAGATCGTCTCTTTATTTACAGATGTGATAAAACAATGCAAAAATGAGGGATGTGAAACTCAACAGCTCAAATTATGGATCATTATTATGAGGCAAAGAGAAAGTTTTTTGTCTTCATTTTTGTTCATTTTTAACCAATGAATAATCTGTACTGCACCTTTTAAAAAGATGTATACAATGTGATGAAATCGAATAATATTAGGCTACATACCTCAAGATAATCTCATAAATGAGTTAATTTGGAAGCAGCTACCCATAAATCAGCTTTTAATTAAACTCACCTGTGGTAGGGCAACCGATCGGATCTATATAAATACTCTTGAGATATGCTTACGCTCACTTACAACAAACTGTGTCTTAAGTTCAACCAACTACTCGCTCGTGTGCCCCAGATGCTGCAGATATTCATCATGTAGCTGCCTCGTGCTCATACAAATCATACAAAATGATTTCATTTTGTATACAAGATACAAAAAATAAGTGTATTTAGTCACTGATTTATTCATGCAAGAATCAAGTAACTATGAACCGTTATGTCTTGTTTTAAACATTCAGATGAAATGACTATTCATTGAATTAGAATAATCACATTTGTCTTCTTCATTTTAGCTCGGAAAAACAAGAAACTGATGCGACTACAGGGTCATTCGTCCTCAAGTGAGCAGGCCCCGGCTCTGCCCGATGAGCGTGTGTGTTCACTGGTGCCCAAAGCCATGCCCCAGCTGGTGCCCACCATGCTGTCCCTGCTCAAAGCCATTGAGCCTGAGATCATTTACGCGGGCTACGACAGCACCATCCCAGACACCTCCACCCGCCTCATGACGACGCTGAACCGTCTGGGAGGCCGCCAGGTCGTCTCCGCGGTCAAGTGGGCCAAGGCCCTTCCTGGTGAGTCTGCAGTATTAGCTGATATACGGTTAATCATTACACAAACTTTTGTTTTGTTTTGAATCATTATTTCCAGTTTGTCCCTGTAAAGCTGCTTTAAAGCAATCTTTTTTGGGGGTTTGGTTTTGAACCATTATTTAACAACTTGTCCCTGTAAAGCTGCTTTGAAGCCATGTGTTTTGTATAAACTAGTTGTAGAAAGGTGTGTTTTTAAAACCATCATGTGTTTTGTTTTGTTCAAATGAATGGGCTACTAGAAGCTTAGGACCCACACTGTGGACATCACCGGCCAATGGCGTGAGAAAAGAAGCACATGATTTTCTAATCGCTGCATGTATTTCTTCTCTGTGCTAGTTATGTGTCATAGGCCTACTGGGCAAAATACTTGTGGAAGAGGATTTCGTAAGAGCTACACGCTTGAGCAAACTCACTTCTGTGAGCTGTACATTCCTTTTAAAGAGACAGCATTATACTGTAGCCATTTTAGCATTCTGACAACACAAGTAATTACTTTCAGAGATTTAAAACATGGCAATCGCTGTTTGTTTCCTTGGTCGATGTGGTGTTGGATATATCTGGTCCTAATGATTAATTCATTCAATTGAATCTGACGTTTTATGCAACAGAGGTTTCATGAACGATTTACACAAATTCGTTCCGCTCCAGTTTCACGAACAAAGCCCAGTGTCTCTGGAAGGTTTTGATATCAGGAAAGATGATTATGATTATTTAACAAAAAATACATGAGCCAAAGAGTTGGTTTTGATTTTAGTGACATCAAAAAGCATGTCAAAATCAGAACAGAGAGATGTCATTAGAGGGCTTTTTTTAAGCTACAACAATCATATAATATTATTTTACTGGCTGGAACGAAATCTCAAAATCAAACTGTTTTTACAAAACATTTTATATTTTGAAGCGAAGCCCAAAATGATGTCTCTTCAATGATTCTTTGCAGCTCTTTGTGTTCAGTGAAGATGTTTATATTGCTTTCGTGGCACTCTTGAGATGGTGTGTAAGTGTTAATGTCTGTCACATCAAGGCTTCAGAAACCTGCACCTGGATGACCAGATGACGCTGCTGCAGTGCTCCTGGCTCTTCCTCATGTCCTTCGGCTTGGGCTGGAGATCCTACCAGCAGTGTAACGGAGGCATGCTGTGTTTCGCTCCAGACCTCGTCATCAATGAGTGAGCCCACCTTTACTACCCACCGTTGAAATGTTTTGGCTTTCGGTGATTTAACATTGTCTAGTCATGGTAAAATGTCACATAAACTGAAGCATGCCAAATAGGCATTAATTCAAAACTCAAAGTCTCCTGTTCAAAAAGTGGAGAACAATTGGTGGATTAATCTGGTGTGTTTGTGTATCGTCTTTTATTTTACAGTATGTTAATGTTAATTTACATGGTGTGATAGCATTATAAAATGTTCTACTAGATGCAAAGAAAGTTTGGTTTTAGCCAGTTTTTGTTTTGGGAAGCCAGACGTTTGGTTTAAGGTTGTAAAACCCCAGAAATATATAATATAAGTGAATGGATTTTATTTAACATCATATATAACATAGACAATTATTTTTATATGAATTAATCATTATATATTATTATACTTCATTTAATGGTTTTATATTACAGTTTAATAATCAGGATTTATATGATATATATTATAGGGCTGCAACAACTAATCGATAAAATCAACTATTATCGATTATGAAAATCATCGACAACGGTTCTCATTATCGATTAGTCGGGTCTGCCCACAGTGTACGCCCAACTTCAGCCGGTCGCGTCACATTACAGCACTGAATAACGCATTTCTATGCATCTACAGATGCTGCAGGAGAAGAACGTGATCCAAGCTGCCCAAAACATGATCATTCTTTATTTTAAGCTTTAAACGAATGCATTAGTGTAATGACTTTACCTGTCAGGTGCTTTGACAGATACGTGTGTGTCCTCAGCACAAACACTTTCAGTTTACGGTCATATCCTTATCTGTAAATGTCCCAAATTCACGCAAGCATTTCCATTTTTGCATAAAGTTCCGTCCTGACAGCCTGTGTTAAAGTTGAATCTTTACTGAATGAGCGCCGGGCCGTCACAGAGGGAGACGATATTCTTTGTGCTGAAATATCTATTGTTGAACGTTACATAAACACGTAGTGCACGTATTTGATGAGAGTATGAGCTGTAAAGGGATTGCAGCGTGTAATTGTCTGAATATAAATATCAGACGCTTCATAGCCAACTTTTACAGGATAAAGAAATTACATCACGTGACTGTGATCAAAAAGTGAACACGCTCCTGCAGAACATTACTCTTACCTGGTGATTAACAGAGTTTGTGTTTTTATTCTATATGTATTATTTTAAACTATAGGCTGATTCATTTTAAATCATTCTGTATTGGTTAGTCCTCCAATATGCATAAACGCTTTAGTAACAGTAGGCTATTTCTAATGCTATAATATAATTATCTGAAAGAATGAAAGATTTTTTTAGATACCCAATTACAGTCAAAAAGTACCTAAGCAATGCCAGCAGGAATGCATGCTGTTATGAAAGGCAGGAGGCCATTTTCTTATTATGTGAATAAATACTGTTTAGTTCTTTCAGGTTGTTATTTGCCAAATAAATGACAATAGCAGTTTTAGATTGAAACAATTCCTAAGATATAGGTCTAATAAATTAAGCACTGTATCAGTTATTATTAAAATAATCGTTAGTTGCTGCCCTAATTTATTAGGATATTTTTTATATAATATTTAATTAAGTCAATTTAGAATTTGCATTACTAAAATAGCATCGGAGCTCGAACAACTTTTAACATTTTCTATAATATTTACAAATATATTGTATAACTGCATATTGTAAAAACAATTATACAATGCATACATTGCTCTGTTGAATATTGTAAGTCAGTGTTGCTTTTATCTTAAGAATACGAAACAATGGAGAAATGCATTTTTAATGCACAACTAGGAAATGTAAATACTACATGAATTTCCATGCATCTTTGAATTGTGACTGCAGTATAGACGCTGCAGGTGTGAAACGCTTGCAGAATGTGAATGTTTCTCTGTGTGTGTGTTCAAGGGAGAGGATGAAACTACCCTACATGAGTGACCAGTGTAACCAGATGCTGAAGATCTCCAATGAGCTGGTCAGGCTGCAGGTGTCCTACGACGAGTATCTCTGCATGAAAGTGCTCCTGCTCCTCAGCACAGGTATCAGCAGGCTGCATAATTAATACATGCGTTGCATACAGTATGTGTGCACGTACAGTGATCTCAAAAAGCACAAACATTTCACACAAATCATTTTCAAATGATGAAACAATAGATAATGTTCAAAAAATACAGTGACACTTTATTTTAAGGACCAATTCTCACTATTAAATAGTTGCTTATTAGCATGCATATTACTAGCATATTGGCTGTTTATTAGTACTTTTATAATATGTGCTTGTAAAGCATTTGTTTGCACCATATTTTGGATTCCTTAATCCAACCCCATACATAAACTTAACAACCACCTGACTAACTAGGCCTATTAATTAGGCAAAAGTTGTAGTTGATAGTTAATAGTGAGAATTTGACCTTAAAATAAAGTGTGACCCAATAATGTATTTAGACGCTGTATCAGACATTAGATGAACGTGTTCATAATTGATGTGATGAACTTCACCTGTGGTTATGTTGCTTGGACATCTGTGCGAACTTGAGCATACCTTCATTTGTAATGTGATTTCAGTGTCCAGATACATTTTGAGGCCACTGTCCTATGCTGGTTTTACACAGTATATCCTTTATTGCCACATATTGCCACATTTTTTCATGTAGGAGTGGGCGATGATTGATCTTGAAGACGTCCATGATGTACTTTTCAAGTGAATCAAAGAGATTGTGATCTTCTATGTCCTTGTAATAATGTTAAAACTGCAACACAGTTCAACGGTTCAACCTGAGCAACAGTAGGAATGTGCAATGAATCAAATTTTAGTTTCTGTTTCAATTTTGGCTTCATTTTTGCCACATGCCTTCCTTTCATTTAAATCAGTTTTTTCACCCTTCCTTAAAAGCCTAAACTTTAACGTCTAAACGAGTTTAATTATGTCATGTGACTTGTAATATGCAGTCTAATGCTGGAAATGCGGGGGTTATTAAAAGTGCATTAAGTTCGAAAGTTGTCTTTGCCACAAATGCAGTCAGTTAAACCTAACGTGTACTAAACCTGAAATATTCCTTTAAATGTGCAGAATAAGCCACATGATAACCGGACACCACTTGCTGAATTGAACATGCACATAGTAGGACCCTATGAAATCCGTTACATTTTTTCCCAAATTCCATTTTATTTTTTTCTACACTCTAGAAAAATGCTGGGTTAAATACAAACCAGTGCTGGGTAGATACTGGACAGAACACATGCTGGGTTGTTTTCAACCAATAGTTGGGTTAAATGTTTAACCCAACCTTCTGGGCAGTAACCCAACCGCCGGGTCGAAACAACCCAGTCGCTGGGTTCGTCCATATTTTACCCAGCACAGTGTTGTATTTAACCCAGCATTTTCTAGAGTGTAAATTCTGTTGTTGTTGTTTTTTCTGGATTCCACTTTTTCCCCGCTGTTTTAATTGTTCCGGGCTCCTTTTAAATGGTTACATTTGTATTTATCAAAAAGCATGCTAATTAAAATCATGAAACATAAAATTTCACATATATTTATTATAAGTGTAACAAAAACGACATGCTTAGGGCCCTATGGAATGTTCTGTTTTTTCTCACCATGTGTTTTAGCATGTTTAATCATTTTAGTGCATAAAAACAACTTAATTTATTCTTAGAATTATAGCCTTATGAATGTTTTTAATTGTAATATTCACATACTAGTCCATATCACGATTGTATTTTAATGTAATAACCTACTTTTGATCAATTCATTTAAAGTTTGACAAATTCCATGAAGTTATACAATAAATTCAATTTTTATGACTGGATTCCATGATTCCATCTGCGTTATCCACATTACGGAAATCATAGAGCCCTAACATAGCGAGGTTATATGAGAAATGTGTAGAATGAATACCCTGCATGCATGCAGTCTGTTTCACTTTCAATTACTATTTTTAAACATAGCTGGCACTGTATAATACACAAACAATAGGTAAAAAACAACAAACGGGAATGCTTACCAATAGGCATTTGTGCATCAGATCTCTGTGTTGAAATCCTGTTGTCTCATCTGATAAGAGATCAGGATATAATTGCATCGAGTCTATCAACCTCTGCGGCGCTTTGCATAGGCTCATTGGAGTCTAAGTGTTTGCCTGGGCTGAAATCCAGCATCCCTGGGCCTCAGATCCCTGACTGACACCCACTGATCAGAACGCCTCGGGGCCAACAGCCATTACCTGAAACACATTCACATTTACTTCAGGTTTGCATACTGTCCTTTGACTTGGATGTGCACCGGCAGGGCGGTGTGTCCACACAGGTCCTCGTGCCTCTGGGGCCCTCACATATTGGTCTAGACTTTTTTTTTTTAAATAACCTATTTTCATGAAGTGCTTTTTTTTGTGTCTCAACCTGAAGGCATTAGACAGGGTTTATTTCAGTCTTTAAGAGATTGAATTAAAAGTATAAAAAAATATTCTTGAGAGATTCCTGTAAAATAAAAAAATTATAGTAATAAAAACCTACATTATGAATTAAGATTTTTCGGGCCCGTACACGGGTGGTGTGAGGACTCTATTAAAATAACGGTTTCTTCTCCAAAATGAATCTAAACATGCTGGAAAACTCATGAAACTTTGCACACGAGCCAGAAGTGGTGAAAACGTACATCTGATATGGGTTTCAGAAGTCGGTGTGGCAAAATGGCTCAATAGCGCCACCTATAATATTTTAACGAAGTGCCCCTCGAGATATGTTTCTCATACATGTACGAAATTGAGTGTACACACGTAACACACCAATACCTACAAAAACTACTCCAGTACGAAGTCCGAAACCCAACAGGAAGTCTGTTATTTAGAATTCTCTCTCGTGTTTGCCATTTTCAGGTGTTGAATTATCCTCCTGGAGATTTAAACAGATCATCATCAAATTTGGTCTGTGTAATCTAAAGCTCTTTGATGTTAAATTTCGAAGACCTTGAGTTTTCGTTGAAGGGCGTGTTCTTGGCGGCCTGACAAACTCTGACGCTTCGCCATGAAATAGGAACTCCTATTTAAATCTTGATTATGGATCAACTTTAAACTTAATTGAGGTTTGAATAAAATAAAATTCACATGCGATTTTAATATGCAACCGATTGAACAAAAACAGTGGAGATTTTACCAAAAAAAAATGTCTCCGAGGTGCTCACAAATAAAAATGACAATGAAAGCACATCGAGTTGGCAGAGTGCGAGGGTCGTGGCGGGATGTGGATCCGTCACCCATGATGCACCACGGTGTCGCACAAACAAATGAAGTGAGGAATATGTAGGTGATGATGAGGCGAGCACCGGTGATCTCGTTTCTCATGCCCGCTCCGTGTGTCTTCTGGGCGGCGATCAAACGGGCAGAGCTGTGCTTTTCACGAGCGGAGATAGCTACTAGACGAATCATGTATTTGTATTGATTTTTTTCCTTATCTCAGTTCTTTTGTCGTAAGTTATACGCTGCACCCGTCTAGAGTGATAACGACGCTGATCTGATCGTGAAGTCTTTCCGAGTCACAGGGCTCAAGTCTAAGTCGAGTCTCAAGTCTTCTTTAATTATGTCGAGTCACAAGTCATCAAATTTGGGACTCGAGTCCGAGTCAAGTCTCGAGTCCACACCCCTGCATTATACCCTCTAATAACTCTTTGGAAGGCATTATATATAAAAGCTTTTTTCGACATTTCTTTTCAATTGTAATAATTCCCAACAGTACTCTGTACACCAAGACTGCATTTATTTAATTAAATATACAGGATACTTCTATCAAAAGCATTACAAGTTCTGACTGTAAGTGTATAAAACGATGTCCCCTGAATCCAAATGAAAGATGTGCTTTGTGTTGTTTTGTGTGCATCTGCTCTCTCTGTCGGAAGTGGAGATCCTCAGCACCAGAACTCATGAATCAGAGAACGTTGCGAGACCAATGAAAATGGTGTGTGATGAAAACATTGAGGAAAAATGTGCAAACGTAGAGGAAAAACACTCTCATAACCATCCACTGACCAATGGGAGTTTCACCAATGAGACTGGTCCAATAGTGCTTTTACAAAACAAGCACTCCCTCAAAGCAGATCTTATACTTTCACGTCATGTTGGAATTACTGCGATTATAAAATGTCAACTCGACACGTTATCTCGACACGTTTTCACACTCAGAAGTTATTTGTTTCTATGACAACGCTTACAGATGCAAAATATAGCCATGTGCTCAGTATGGTTGATGACAGTAAAATACTTAGAGTTCCATGTGATTTTGCAAAACAGCAAATCAAATGTAAAATAGAAATGTGTCCAGAGGTTCTACTTTACCGTCCAAGCCACAGCTGTTATGATGAAGTCACGTCTGACCTTCATAAAGCTTGAAGATGGCAGTTTTTACTCTGTAACTTCTAATTGGAGCAATTCTGACATCTGGTGATCTGTGATCTTATCAGAGCTTTGTCCAGTGTGAAAACCCTTTTAGTATTTACTTGTCATTTGTTCAATCCTGACTCTTTAATGAGATACAGAATTTGTTTCTCCTTGGAATATTTTCTTGGTTAAAAGGCAATAATGTAAATTAAACGTGTCATCTTGACCCCATCTGTTTCCACAGTACCAAAGGACGGCCTTAAAAGCCAAGCTGTGTTTGATGAAATCCGCATGTCGTACATCAAGGAGCTGGGCAAAGCCATTGTTAAACGAGAAGAGAACTCCAGCCAGAACTGGCAGAGGTTCTACCAGCTCACTAAGCTTTTGGACTCAATGCAGGAGGTAAGCTGGCATCTCTGACAATCAGCAAACACAAACAAGACACGTTCCTGGCAGATGCTTTTATTGCGTCTACAAGAAAGAAGAACACGCCAGGCCAGAAACGTACTTTATGCAATTGAATGAACGTACGGTCAGCACGTTGCGTACGTTGTGTTAAGGCAGAATGCTCATATTGTTCCCGGAGAACAACCTTCCCGCAGAGTTCAGTCCAACCCTCTGGATCTGCCTCTAATTATTAAGTGTTCCTGAAAATCTTATACATGCATTATATTTGCATTTTTGGTGTCATGCAGTGTGTAAACTGATATGCTACTTTTGTCCACAGATGGTGGAGGGGCTTCTCAACTTCTGCTTCTACACATTTGTGAATAAATCTCTGAGCGTGGAGTTTCCCGAGATGTTGGCGGAGATCATCAGCCATCAGCTACCAAAATTTAAAGACGGGAGTGTCAAGCCTCTTCTGTTCCATCAGAAATGACTGCCTTAGATCATAACAATGCCTTAACGCCACCCTTTTCTTACCAGCGCTTGTCCAACCTGCCCATTTTCAGTCGCTTCTGCTTGATTCTCAGAAGGAGGTGAAGTTCAGGATAAAGGACTAGTTGTGTGTACTTGGAGCAGACTGAATGTGACTTGGAGAAATGAGAACATTTTTAACCATATTTTCTCTTTTTTTGCTTGTACACTGCTGAACTGTTTACAAAGGTATATCAAAAAAGGGAAATGTGCCTTTTTTGCGCTTTGCGAATCAATTTTGAACATTTCTCAGGCTAACGCAATGACTTGACATACAAAAATGTGTCGATGATTCACATTCATCACGTCTGTTTCTGCTCCTGTCTAAACCTGCCGTGATGGTTCTCTGTAGGCAGCTCAACGCTCCCAGAGGTGCTTGCAGCCCATGAAACAGAAGACCATGTTATGCTGTTTTTTAACTCTCATCGAATCTCCAAACCGTAAAACTATTTAGATGGAGCACCGTGAACATTCAATTCAATTCAAAAGTGTTCCGTGACTGACAGCAAATACTGTTTCTTTGTTTATTTGAATAGGTTCCCCAAAATAGAATTTGGATGGATAGGTCACCCAAAAAAAACCACTGAATTCTTATATTGAATTACCCAAAATTCAACGGGTAATGCATTGAAGTGGCACATCTGTGACTCATTTTACGAATTCCTACCATAACACGGTGTGATGAGCAAACCTAGCTGAATTATTCTCTGAAAATGTGCTCCTTGAGTGAGCTGTTGAGAAGCAGAGCAGTCCTTTGTGATCGCGATCAGCTGATTTAATAGACAAATGTGACTCGAAAAAATATATATTTATGAATCAGATCATTTTGTCTGGCTTTGACAAAAGGCTTTTCTATAAAAATAGATCTTTAAAATATAATAAATATGGATCTGTTTTCCCCCCACAGATGAAAGTAATTTATTCGCAAACAACATGAGGTTGAGAATTATTTTGTTTAGTTTTTTAACAAGAGTGTGAACTATTTTTGTTATATATAGACTTTTTATTACCTCGGGTTCACATAAAATAAATACGAATTTTGACTTGCAAGCATTTGGATATAAAAGCGGTGATGATAAGTTATGAGTTCAGGGTTCATTTATCAGATTTCCATCACATTCAGATTCGAGTATCCCAGCATTCCCCTGTGTTCATGTGATTTGGTGAAGTTTCACATCCGCCCACACCTCACACTTCATCCGTGTTTCATGTTCTGGAATTCTCTGCGTATTCTAAATCTGGGAACACACATGAGCTCCACAAGTTTTGACCCTCTTTCCTTGTCTGTGTTGTTGATGTGTCCCGGCGGTGCCACGCCACAAACGAGCTCTTTTGTGGTAACATCAGAACAAAAGGAACATTTGTTGTTCTCGTGCTCGGGCATGTGTTTGCTCATTGTTGCGTGTCAGCTGACATTGGTGTCTGCGCTTCAGGGTTTTCGCACCAGCTCTGCTTGATTACAGCGTAAAGGAATAACGAATCCATAAATCAAAATTCTGTCATTATTTACTCTAAATCACGTTGTTCCAAACTTGTATGTAGTGATGTTTCTGTCACGGTGTTGTATGGAAAAGTGCGTCTTTAGTGTACCATGAGATAAAAAAGAGGTTCGGAGCGACACATGGTTGAGTGAATGACATCGTTTTCATTTATAGAATGTTCTGCTCTTGGGTATCCCGCACCTTTCTGGAGTTTTTAGTGTTTAAGACAATTCGACATTCAAACATTGACCCAACGAAACTATAAAAAATGAATTGGTTAATTTGTCCACGATGGCCGTGTACAGTATTAACACACTCATGGCGGTCAGAGGTTAAAGGTCAGTTTCCAGCCGAATCTGCTGGTTTAACGCTCGTTTCTAACGGCTGATGTGAAGTGAAATGTCACCGTGCATACCCCTGGCGGATTCCTCCAATATTTGAGCGTATTTTAAGAGACTGTTTTCTACAAATCCCGCGCTAGCTTTGTGAGATGTCGCGTTTTCTATTCGTTTCACACTAGGCCTTGCAAAGAGAGTTTGTGAGCCATAAAACGTAGGTTATAAAAATTCAGAGCTATATGTCTAAAACGTTTTATTTTGATTGCTAATCATTGATCATTTATAAAGAAGCTAAAGCTACAATATAATTACACAGATTCTCTTTGATATACAGATCATTTTACAACTAAACCATTTTAATACATAAAGTCGTATTGCGATCTTTTTTTAAGATCTGTATTGCAGATGCACTTTTGAAAAAAGTGTTAAGTTGTATGTAAATGTAAATTCTATAAATCTATATGAAATATATGAGTAATCACTGTTTTAAAGACTGACAGCTTAAAGTTAAAGTCGGGTATGCAAGTATATTTTGTATAGTGCAACAGAGTGACCAAAGCAGCGCAGCATTACAATACAAACGTTTAAAGCACTTACTACCCAACTCTAGGCTCGTTTGACTTTATTATCCTTTTCTATTTCTTTTATAAAGATTTAGGCTTTGGTCTCATGTATAATGCTGTAAAATGAACTAGTAAAATAGAACTAAAGCCGTGTAAAAGTAATGAGAATTTGCACTACCCTAATACTGGCCTGACAAAGTCTATTTTGTACAAAAATTCATCTTTAAAGATTAAGGGCAAATCAGATTTCACTGGTATATGGCTTTCATTAAAGTCTGTTTGGTTTTGTTTGCATTTCAGTTATACGTCAAATAATCCAATGTAAAGGATATACAATGTCTATTTGTTTGAAAAAATAGTTTTGTATGATTCTGTATTACACCTCTCCTGTAGTCGATGTCGATCTTTACACATATTTGATTAAATGTTGGACACAATTTGTTCAGAGGAAGGGTATTGTCTTTGTTATTCTGGGAAATCATTGTGTTAATGTGTTTTTATTTTGCACATTGCATATGAATGTTACTTAACTTATTTTCTTCTCAGCCGATATCTCTAGAATAGTGCATCTGTACCAGACATACGAACACTAAACCAGGTCCAAACAGACTTCAAGGCAAACAAAATCACATTTGCTGAATATTATTTTTATTTAATAGAAAAAAAATCTAAACGACTGAACCATGTTTTCAGTTATTTGACATCCTAAAGAATATTAAGGCTCAGAAAATGTTACATAATTAAAAAAAAGTAAAAAGATCAATTGAGCAATCAAAAAATTAAGTTAGTGTGCTACAATAAAAATATATAGAATTCACATTTTACAAAAAAATTATACCTTATCAATTATCACTTATTTACAATGTTAATACACTCCAAAAGAACAGCCGAGACGATGCTTAAATAAGAGTGCTTGCATATGAAGTTAATTCACATTAAGAAATAATTTACACTTACATGCTAAGAGAAAAAAAGCCAATTCTGAATATTGTTGAAATGCTTCCTGATATACAAAAGAGTGCAAGAGGTTTTCCCTCATAATTAACAGTTATCTCTTAGTAGTTCTAAACCAAACAGATGCGAGGACCTGAAGGACACGAAAGACATTCAAAAAGCTCAGACTGCATAGAAACAGCACGTTTTACATCATGAAGTGCTCGCATATAAAAGCATTATTCAAAAAATTATAGTAATCAAAACAAATTCATAATGAGCCCCTAAAAATACCATTTCTTGATTGTGGCCGAGATAGAAGCAACATCTTGGTCCCAGGGCTTGTTTGTTCCCCTTTTCCCTTGTGTTGAACTGCGGCAATGCATTGTGGGATGCCACAGTTGCCAAAAAAGCTTACTATCACACAGACACGCTCAGGCATACTAAGTTCAGTTGTTTTTAAAAGCGGCTCTGTGCCTCGCCGCTTCCACTGACTCCCAGCTAGAAGAACTCCACGTAGTTCTCCGGAATTAACCCGGTCTTCCCGTCCAAGGTGCCCTCCAGCCAGCCCGGTTCTCTCGACGAATGAACTAAGAGACAAAGATGCAAACGGAAGATCACTGGATGCCACTGAGAACTTTATCATTTAAACACAGTGTGAAAGGAACAAGGTTCAACTTGGACTCTATGCAGCATGACTCACCAAAAATAACGACCGGATTTCATCGCAATTAGTGCAGATTTTATGAGGTGGCTAATTTATACAAATTTGAATGACTTCACTCGTACACATTTGTGCAAATTGAGCCACTTTGTAAAATACGTACGCATTGGTCGTGAGATAGCGTTGAAAATAATCAAGTTTGCCAAAGAGTCCCAATAAATAATCTTTCGACGCATTTTCAACGCCTCTATTCAATAGAGCTGTGTATTGACTCAAATTTCACGATTCGGTTTAGATTCAAAAGCTTGCGATTCGATTTGATATCAGTCATTCCAGATGCATCCGGTACCGTACAGGGCACATTTTCTCAAGGAAAAATCATGTCAAATATACATGATAGTCAGCTGGTACTCTATTACTATAATATTGAAGGTTAAAATGAACTGATTTGTATTCAAACACTTAAATTACACTCCAGTTTTTATACTAATAACGTTATAATACTAACTTTACAATAACATAATTATAGTGTGGGTTTATTCCCACATCAATTCCATATTGAAGAACATGATAATGAATGTTATATGGTGTTATATGGTGCAGAGTTCATTTTTCTAGCTAACTAACGAGTTTCTGGTCACTGAATGTTTTATGTTTTCTGAGGTAAATGTGACTTTGTGACACTGTTTACACACAAGCTGTTATACTGACATGTTTGCGTGGTATGAAACACTGATGAGAAATGACACGAGATTAAGGTAAGTTGTACTCTTTCTATTAACACACCTTCGGATGTTCATTCATGTGTATTTTGTGCTGTAGCTTGTACTAAAGCGGAGGAGATGATCAGTTCTCATGCTTATTGTCATTTATTGGATGGGAGGTGCGCTTCAGTTCCGGGCTAGAATAATCAATTCTTGGGATTTAAGAATCGATATTGTTTCGTAAAATGAGAATTCAAATCAAGAAATCGATATATTTTCCCCAGCCCCTCTATTTACTCTTGCAGTGCACACGCCTGAGGTTTCATTAAGCGATGATCGGATCTACGGCTAAGCGGTGTCAAGTGTCAGACTGGGGCAGCTTGGAGCTCAGAGACCTGTCGAGGGGCAAAAGATGGAACAAAGCAGAGATATCAGATGTCGACGCTAAAGTGTCAAACCTGCTTAACTAGCCAGATGTACCCAGTACACCCACTGAGGGCTAAAAATAGGTTCCCCCCCCACATTGGGAACTTACCATTCTGGAATACGGTGCCTGCGATAAAGGACAGCTCCGAGTCATGTTCAGCCTTGCAGGCATACAGTGCACGTGCCTTTCGTAGCGGAGGACTGGAGAAGATAAAGAAGGGCTATTCATCGTTTAAATCTTTGAATTAAGTTCCTGATTTGCAGATTATTGTATTTGCAATCAATATGTGATTATAAAATATCCACATGAAGATAATGTAAAGAGTTCAAAAACGTGAAGTTGGTTCTTCAAGCTGGAGCTGCTCCATATGTGTGTGTTTAAGCAGACTCGTTTCATTACTGTAATCACATGTTAATCATCCAAGTGATGCCATGTTACGCTTTATTATTATTATAAATAAACAGCATCATGATGGTCTTTGAAATGCCTTGTGTTACCGTGTAAATACTATGGTACATGAATGTGTATATACTGATATTTGATACGGTTTTGTCTGAAAATAAAATAATAAAAGCACTAAAGAAAAAGTCATTTTAATTATGAAACACAAAATTGCGACGTACAGTATGAAAAAATGGGTATTATAGATATCATTACATTATTAGTGTTTAGTGTCAGCGCAAGATGACAGAAAAAGTCATCAAAACATAAAAATAGGGGATAAGAGCGTTCATAATTAAATAAAAATAACAACTGATACTGATTTAAAAATAATCTCGGCTTATGACTGTTATGGTACATATGAATATATAACGGTGCTGTCAAATCGATTAATCGCAATTATTCACATTCAGAAAATATATATAAACACAAACTTATATTAGATGTGATTAATCACGATTATCTATTTGACAGCATTAATGTATAACATCTGAAGTAAAGTTTAAACAAGACTGATAAGAAAGTACCAGCGAGTTCAATACTATTCTATACATTATCTCCATTTAGATGCCGTAGTACATTAATATTCAACCCCCTGAGTACCACAGTATCACCATGATAGTACCACGGTGAGCTTTAAGAGAATATATAGATAGCACTTCATTTTATATTTCTGTTCATTTGTGTACATACTATGTACTTATCATAGTACTTTATGACTGGGTATTAACTATCTATTAACCCCGAGTCTAACATTAACCCATGCAGCTACTTTATTTTACACAGCACCTTCTTAAATACACTGTATGTGCACGCACTGAAAATAAAGTGCAACCAAAATATGATTGATTTATTCTGATCATTAAACGTCCTTACAGTATATGCAACAGCAGAAATGGCACTTCCCATAAAGCACCGTATACTATTACCCACAGTGCATCAGCGTGATGAAGTCAGTTGATGTAGAAGCTCAGATGTGAATGTGCGAAGCTGAAGCTTAACACTGAACGATTGGAATACTGCACTGCTATAGATAGCTCTCTAAGCAGGCCAGAGCAGGACACACCTGACGGGGGAGCATTCGCTGGAGGTCAGCTGGGGGGTGGAGGGGACGGAGAACATCGGCCACGAGGGGGAGCGCGGTGAGGTGGGACTGGGTGAAGCCGGGCTGTGACAAACACACACTATGTGATCCCAGCACCAACATTTACGTTACTGCAGCTTTCACAAGACACTTCAAGAGGAAGTTGCATCATCGGTGCAAAGAAATGCAGCTAAACATGCTTGAGAGTTAATGCTAACAGTTCAAAATGACCATTCTGTCATGATTTACACAACTCGTGACGTTCATGTCCTGTGTGAACACAGAAGGAGATGTTTCCGTTCAGCTTTAGTTACTCTACATGCTGCACGTGAAATACTGTAGCAGTGTGACGCCAAAGCATCTCTTTTTGTCTTTCACTGGAGAAGGAAAGTCGCTGGTTTGATGAGTAAACGATGACTGAATTGTCATATTTAGCAGAACTGAGTTAAACATGTCATAATTTCGAGGGGTGAGAACCAGAAGGGCGTAAGTGACATTTCACCAACGTTACAGGAGAGCCTACACAAACATGTGACCATAGTTTGATCTGACTTCAATTGTGTATAATACAAATGTGTACACTCATGATTACAGTAGAAAGAGCTTTCATTTGATATATATATCTCCATTTCACCATAAATATCACTATCGCCCATCTGCTTCTCACCCCTTGATTTGTGTTACTGCAGCATGAGTAATCTCACATTAATCTGACAGCGTTTGTATTCATGTAAAAGGTTTGTTTTATGAATTTTTAGTCTATGAATATTCAATGCTGGCTGTTAAACAGGAAGAACTTACCTTGTCGGCGTGCTGCTGCGAGCTTTTGGATTCTGACTGGAAATAACAGAAACAACAGCTTTAACGGTTTTATTTGTCCCTGCTTAATATTCATAAAAATATTAAAACAATAAAAACATATTAATTGTGATTAATCGTTTGACAGCACTACTATTATTATTAATAATTATTAAATAATAATAGTAGTTATTAATAGTATTAATAATAGTAGTTAATTAATAGTAGTAATTAATTAATATTAATAATAGTAGTGCTGCCAAACAATTAATCACAATTAATCACATCCAAAATAAGTTTTTGTTCACATAATATATGCATGTGTACTATGTATATAGAAATAAACACACATGTATTTAGATATTTAAGACAAATATTGTTTATGTATTAGATATTTCTATATATTATATGAATATAAATATACACTGTTAATATTTTCTAAATATATACTGTATGTGTGTATTTATATACACAAAATAATGTACACAGTACACACATATGTGAACAAAACAGTCATGTGATCGCTAGAGACAAAAAAGAAGGACAATCTGACCACGCCCCCAGAAATTATTATAAAACATATACATTTTAGCATAAATATATTAATATATATTATATTGTAATAATACATGTTGTCCTGTAAAAATAAAAGGCAGCATGTTATAATCATAACAATATAATATATTATAATAAAGTACTATAATATATTACAGTAAAGTATATAGAATTGTTATTAA
>CM049884.1:4109399-4131899 GCA_027474115.1 Schizopygopsis malacanthus | reverse complement strand
CACTCTCACGCACGCACACACACACACACACACACACACACTCTCACCCACACACACACACTCTCACACACACACACACACACTCTCACACGCACTCTCACACACACACACACACACACACACACACGCACGCACGCACTCTCACGCACGCACACACACACACACACGCACACATAGAGCAGTGCTGTGATTATTAATCTCATAATATCATAGACGTTCACCTGGATTAACCTTCACTGACTACAAAACAAATAGGTGCTGCTGGGATTGCAAAAACAGATTTTCTAGGCTAAATCCACAACAATATGCTAAATCCACAACAATATTTAGATACTAAATAACTACTATCACTAAATAACTATTATCTGCCTGAATTTGATTTTGTTTAATGTTTCTGCATTTACACGGCACTCTGAATTGTATTTTGTTTAATGTTTCTGCATTTACACGGCAGTCAGTAGTTGTTATTGCTGTAGGTTAGCAATAACCTAAAGTTGGTTAATTAAGTTTTGTTCCTCTGCATTTATGTAAATGCAGTTAATCATATATAAAAAAGAGACTGCAGCAGTAATTATTTTGTTTTTGTTACTTTATTAATGTACAAATGCTATATTAATCATAGAAAATTGTCATTACATACAACGTATGTAACAAGAAAATTAGAGATGTTTCTATATAAAATCACTTATAACATATTTACGTATTTGAAAGATTGAGTTTGTAGTAAACACTGCAGGTGGTATGAAAGTTACAAACAAGAAGATGCAACTTTTATATGCTCAGGCACAGATCATTTCATGTTTCCAAGTCCTTTCAAATGATTTGTTTGATTTGGATGTGACCAGACACGATGTTGTCTGAGTGGGGGGGTTATTTGTTTTGTAATTAATAATTATTCTATACATTTCCATCAGCCTCATTTGGGCTGCAAGCATGAAGGCAGGCATTATATCACTAAGAGTTTAATCAGCAAACTATAGCATTCGATCCCTTTATTTAACCTACATTCTGCAGTTACTCTCCTCACATTCATGCCATGCTTCAGCAGCTCAATGGAGAACACAATACACTCAGAAGAGAAGCTGTCTTCCTCTGAAACGTTAGTGTCACTTTATACAAATGAGTCTCCAGCATGGTCAAAATGTTCATGCTATCCACATAACTGATTCACATATGAACCTTCTTATCAGTGAGAGAATAAAGCTATCACTCACTCGTAGCAGCTGGCTCTCTTTCTGATTTTCCCCTCAAACTGAGTCAAAGTGAAACATCGCTGAATAAAACATATTAGCATTGCTTAACAGATTACCCAGAATTCACACATTAGATCAATACAATCTAAATGATACATGCTTATTAATTATGCATTCACATTTGATAGTCGGTTCTCTGTTTGCTTCTCATTACATGGTTTTGTGTTTGTTTCTGCAACCTTCGAAACTGGGAAATCTTGGAGCTTGCTCTGTTAAACATGGTGGATTTGCTCTGTTATTTGCATGGTTTGCAAAAAAGAGAGTGTTGTTAACGAGAGAGAGAGAGAGAGAGAGAGAGAGAGAGAGAGAGAGAGAGAGAGAGAGAGAGAGACAGAGAGAGACAGAGAGAGATAGAGAGAGAGAGAGAGAGAGAGAGAGAGAGAGAGAGAGAGAGAGAGAGAGAGAAGAGAGAGAGAGAGAGAGAGAGAGAGAGAGAGAGAAAGAGAGAGAGAGAGAGAGAGAGATAAATAACATGGGCAGACAAAACAAGCTTAAAAAAGCAACTTAACATCAAAATATAGATTTTGGAAGGAGGAAGGTAAAATAAACTAAATGATAAATATTTTACACATCTGCTTTCTGGAAATAAGCCCCAAAAGGCTAATTTTAACTGCTCATATGAGCGAACTTATTGAGAAGAAAAAAATGCTAAAGTTTCTTAGACTAAACAGACATGGCAACACTGCAAGACTAGCTGCTACTTTGGCCAAGAGCAGAGCATGTCTTGACTTGCCCTGAGGCTGATTAATGACTGTGTATGATGTACAGAGAGGGGAATATTTCTATGACACTTTTCCACAAAAATACTTGGAGGCCAGAATCACTAGAGACATCGCAATTATCTTGGTTTCATTGTGAGTGTATTTCACGGGAATCCTTCAAAGTTTGACATAACATGATTTTTTATAATGTGAAACATGAGCGTGATCTCCTACTGGGAGGGTGAGATTGGGACAGAATCACGGGGAACACCAGTTCAAATCAAGACCTCGGCACTCATGGATCTCAACAGTAAATATGTTGGCAGGAAATTGAGAGAATCTGAAGACTGTGCTGCGTTTCATAATTTCCGTTCACATAATAAAACCTCAAAGCAAGCAAAGGCGGTTGCCAATGTAAGGTAGTGAAAAAGAAACGCAGATTGTATCAAACCGTTGTTCAGTCTCTGATAAAACAACCTGCCCTTTTGACCCTGAAACAAAGCTAAAACTAAAAACTATGTGCATGACAATTAAGACCTCCGAACAGTAATACAGATTTCATCTACTTTAGAGCAAACAGAGATACATCATAATGATATTTCACATACATTAAAACAGATCAAATATAATTTAGTAGTGAAGGTACTGCTATTGTGTCCATGTTCTTGCTAAGGCAGGTGTTTTCAAACGGGTCCGCAAAATAATGTGCTGTATCGCATTCTCCGGACCACCGTAAGGTTCAGGTTCGTTTCAAATAATTTGTTATAGGTTATTATTGTTTTAATAAAGTATATTCTATTCTATTCACCAATGCAACTTATGTTTTTCATGACCTGATGCAACTTTCCGTAAAATATGGAAAAGTTGTATCAGCAAAATATTGTCTTGTATTATTAAACAGTACATATAAAATGGGGACCAATTGTTATGATTATGAGGGAGTCCTTGAAATATGTTTTGCCCTGTAAGGGGTCCCTGATTCCAAAACGTTTGAAAACCCCTGAGGTAAGGCATTGTTATGATTATTAAAGTGTTATGAGTGGTTGCTAAGGCTGATGTACATGGTTGATCTACGATGTCTCTATTTATTTAATTTATTGTTAATTGCATATTATAGCTGATCTTCTATATATGCCTCTAGTTGATATATCATTTCCAGAACTTGACCTAACAAAAACAACAACCAGATATCAATCTAAAATGCAAAACACAATAAAAAAATTAAAAAGAATTCTAGCTTCAAATCAAAACATGGTAATACAATATATGTTGGGAAAATCAACAATAACTAACTAACTAGTTATAAAAACCCTAAATAATGATTTACACAAAATGTATTCAGTTTACTCTTTACTGAATCGTTTTAATCGTGTCTTTTAAACTTTACTTGGCAAAGCATTCTAAAACTGTACTTCCTTTAGTGAAATGTATGACTTCCCCAAGGCTGCCCCCCCCCATTTCCTTATTAACTGTAGAAATAGCCTTAGCCTTATGGGTAAAACCACTTGAATTTATTTTTCTTTTTTTGAAACATGTGAAATGTATAAAACTAAGTAAACCATTTTTGTTCTTGTTATTTTACAACAATGCCACATAATTGACTTATAAGCTGTTACTTAAAAACAAAAAAAACTAGTTCATATAGACACATTATTGCCATAATAATAGAATGAGGAGAGTGACTCCAAACAGTGACACAATATTTGAGATAATAAAATAATTAGAGGTGGGCATAGATAATTTTTTAAATCTAGATTAAAATGGCTCATTTGAATTCTGCCGAAGGCATTCAGAACTTTATGTGTGCATACCCAAATAATGACTACAAATGTGTCTCTTGAGAACCTCAAGCCAGGTGGTGCATTAGACCAGGGGCTCATCTCCTGTTTCCAAAATGCATCACAAACTTTAATCTCTTCCCGTCCCAATCCCACGAAAAAACTGGAGGAAAATCCCGTTCCACTCCCGGAAGAATGACTCCCATTCCCTCCCACTCCCGTGTTGTTGTTGTTTTTTTTGCCGATAACTGTCAATTACAGTAAAAATATAGTACAGATCACAGCGTGCCCACCTTATTAGTTGAATAAAAACCCAAAATGTCGTTTTTTGTTATTATATTGAACTGAAAGCCATCTTATTATGCACAGTGTTGCACAGATTAAATTTCATGTAAATCATCCATGCTAACACACACGTCTTCTATTTTAATTTTTTAGATATTTCACTCTCTATAGATATATTTTTCAAAGACGGAGTTTCTCGCTCAAGTTCACATGAGACCTAAAGCGCATCCTGTTTGCTTAAAAGCGCAACGTTTCGTTGTTTTTCTGAGTGCACACAAATAAACGTAGAGTCTTTACAGATTCGAAAGATGTATTAGGCTACTTTTATCTGTATGACCAAAAATGAGGAGATTTTAGGAGCAAGTGAGCGCACCGGAGCCTGTCCTGCGCAAACGCGCTTCCACACAAACACTTCAATAGCGCACATTTCTCTAGGTTAACATCATATTGAGCGGCCATGTAAAGTTGCTACTACATACATCTTTCAGATGAAAAGCCATATTTGAGGTTGATGAATGATAGATGAGTGTTTGGATGTCCTGCCCGATTGTATTACCACATAGACCAGCCGTTAACAATCTGTCCATCACGGACTGCGAGCCTCTAGTTCGAAGACTCGTTCTCGCCCCCTACAGTGCAATTCGGCTAGGTATACATCCGCGCTAAAATATCAGGGTGAAAGTCATCATAGCTTGCGTAGTATAGACCCAGCTCCCAACCCAACTTTGAGAATAGATTAACGGCGATATTTTTTTATCGCCGATAAGAGTCTCACGTTAACGCAGCACGTTAACGCCGATAACGGCCCACCACTAAAAATAATATATACTGCATATATACTTAATTTGGCTACTTTACGTGGTATGTTAGGTGTAATCACACACAAAAAACTGTTCAAATATGTATTTGTAGTCTTTGCTGGTATATAAATATCTGCATCATCTGCATACATCTGACATTCAGGTAAACCATTAATATATAATGTAAAAAGAAGTGGTCCCAACATTGACCCCTGAGGAACACCCATATTATCACTTTGATAAGATGACCTTACACAGCAGCATTTATTTTAGCATATTGTCCTCTACATATTAGTTTCTGGTCTATATATATCATATTCTGTTCTGAGAATATGACTCAAAGCTCTCTTTCAGTATAAGATTTTCTTTCTTTGTACAAGTCCCATTGTACAAAAAGGTAACAACAATCCTCACCATAATAGGTCACATGAACTTAAGATATCATTCGTGTCAGTAGCACATACAGTGTAGGATAAGTTACATAAGTTAGATAAGTTAGAGCTCTCACGCTAAAGTAATAGAAATGTTCGCCTTATCAAAGACCACTAATAAAATACTACGTTTTTCTAAAAGTTTAAACTGACCGCAGTGCAGTCAGCAAAGTACTTTTTTGAGAGAATTGCCGGCATTCAGATTTATAATAGGTTTTCAAAAAAAGCAAAGCAATGAGCTCAAGTTCTTGAGAACATGGAGACTGGGTGGCCATTTTGTATGTTTGTCCTTGTCATTCAGAGTAAAGTAAACATCGGCTCTGTCTGTGCTTATGCTATATTGAAGCAGCATTAAAAAAAATACCCATATTCTCATCCCATAGCTGTGCACAGCAAAGAGACCTCAAAATGGTCAAGATAGTGGTTTACAAATCCATTACCGACCCATGGCCCACCAGAGACAGCGAATAGTGTGTCTTGTTAGAGAACCAACAGTGGAAAAAGCCTGCAGGAGATTGGAAAGGTTACAGGGAAAAGCATTATTGCAGGTCTTGGGAGAGAGAGCATGTTTGTATTTGTGTGTGTTTGCTTTGAAGGTGATGTATCAAGGAAAACAGGATTTTCCTTGCTCTCTTTGGAAATAAAAGATAGTCTATTAAATTGTATTACGAGTAGACATGCTCTAACACTGAACCAAAAACAAAGCAGTAAGCATATGCTTTAGACATGCCGATCTATGGTGCCAGAGGTCAATTATATAATCGTCTTTAAGTGCATTACAGGTCTGAGAGATATTGGTCCAACTAAAACTAGATTATGATGACTACTTTTTGGTGCAAGCAACCCTAACTAAAAGGTACAGTCACAAGTACTGTAACCCAGTAATTCCCATACGAATCTGTGCGATCCTTTCAAGTGAGGGCCACAAATGTCAGTTTTCACTTGGTTTAAGTTTTTCACACAACAGAACCTGCTTGGTTTGATCATTGGACATTCTGGCTTTTAAGTTTACGAACACTCTCCCTACCATCTGTTGGTTGAACAAACTCATAGCATTGGCTCGGCCAATGTTGTTGTGTTGGGCTAGCCGGCACACCGGCAACAAAGAAAACAGGAGACAGTATTTTAACACACTTTAGCTTTAAATAAGGTACTGTGCACTTACAGTGAATTAGGCTGACTCTGCTTGGACAGCTGAAGCCCATCTTGGTCTCCGTCTGCGGTGGACAGGCTGTTGAGTCGAGTCCAGTTGAGTGTGCTGTTGCAGTTTACTGATGGCAAGTCTGCACTGGAGTTTACAACCACACTGTTCCTCTTCTCCACTGCTGATGGACAAGCAGAAATGTTGCTATCCTAATGTAGAGTACATGGTATGCTAATGTAATTACTCCAGCCTGTGGTTGAAACAGGGTTTGGTGGGATCTAGTGGTTTGCATTTATTTGAAAGGCAGGTTGTATTTTTCAATAAACAATTTAAGTTCTACTGCTAGCGATTTTTGTCTTTAGACAGTAACTGAATGGCATCTAATGCTGGGGACTAGTTCACTCCTCACATGCCCAGAGGAGGTTGGCAGCTAAATGTTTTCACAGTAAATGCAAACAGGGTGGTTTGTCCTGTCTGGTCATAGGTGTGCCAACTTGAAACCTGAAACTTTTTCAATAATTAATTCCATTGTTATTTCTAGCACAACAATTTATAGACCAGGAACTGAATTTTCTCCTCCAGATGACTTTAAGCATAGAGTTTAGCAATGTCAATCCAATGTAAACAAACTGCTGGGATGAAACGGTTCACAAAATTCACGGTTCGGTTCGATACGACACAGTGGTGTACGGTTCCGATACGGGACGCAGGGCAATTGGTTATTTTGCAATGTTGGAAGATATTTATGTTTTAAACCATGAAGGCGAGCCAATGGATATCACACAAGCACGCGTTTAAATCAAGGTTTGCACAATGCAAACTAAGTGCAAGATTTATGCTGATGAACATAATCAGTCATTTCACAATAAGCAAAAAGTGAAAGTATAACTGGAATGACGGAGTAATGATGAAGCTTTCGGCATCTGACACCGCATATTCTCTCAGAGACGACGAGAGACCAATCTACTTCAACATATGCTGATAACGGTATTATAATACTTAATATTGCTACAATTCAAAAAATTTTTTCTAACAAAAATTTAATAAATTATAACAATTTGTTGAACAACTGATGATAAATGCAAAATAGTGATGCATACATTTTATGATTATCAATAATTATCAATAACAGCATTTCAAACATATGATGACGGATTGTATTCACGTCAATCACACATTGTGTAGGTAACTATAAGGTATATTCTGTTCTTCTCCTAGTCATCAATCAGCATGTTCATTATAAAAAATATTTAAAAGACAAACGAACAAATGTCTAATGGCTTATTGAAAATTCAATTTGATTCTCTGCCAGTAGGAGGTGCTTTTGAAACGTCAAACATATAACAGTTTCCCCAGAAACGGCTGTAAACAAAGCAGCGCTGCGCTCATGAACGCCACTTTTCATGTGTCGCATCATTGCTTGAATTAGGAAGAATGAGTGAAGTGTTTAAAACTATAGCCATAATGTTGTAAATGTATGAGGAAAGTCCTCTGATGAGTTACCAGATTAAGCATAGATGTGCGCCCCGCTACGGTTTCTGGACCCCTGCACAGCATATTCACGATAGATCAACTTCAATGTTTAGTTTTTTTGTTCCCATGGTTACTTCTCATTCTCTTTACTGATAACTGCTGATATTTTGTTTTGTTTTTGTGTTTAAGTTGAACTTTAAATCTTCATTGTATCGTTTGCAGGGAAGAGAAGCTAATTTATCGCACTGCATGATAATTCGATTTTGTAGAATTTAATTTACAACGTTGATCTGATTACCGTGAAAACAGTGTCACCCGCTGGATACTCGCCGCTGCTTCAGCCGTCATATTAAATGATCAGAATAAAAGTGTGTTCAACAAGCTGAGTCGATCCATTTCTTTGTTGGAAACTTTTAAATGACGAGGTACAATTATTGTTACTATAAATATTCGTTTTTCCATGGCCACGACAATAAACAGAGATTGTGGGTCACATTCAGCGAACAGTCACAAGCTCACTCTTTATATTTATTTCAACAAATGACAAGCAAAATCAGACCCCTAAGAGCTTGTGAACAGTTTTGTAGCATGTTAAAATGCTGGTTAAATGTACTAAGACAGTGATGCTAAAAGACATGCAGCCAGAATATTAACGTGACATGTTGAAACATTAAGCGTTTTCTTCCTTTTAGAAAACCGTAATGAATTAAGACAGTGTTATTTAATGTTCATATTTTGAGCTCATCTGCTTTTCTGCACATATTATGATTTATTAGTAAGGTTGTACACTAATGTGGTCTTTTATTATCACTGTCTCGGTGCATTAAGCGTGTTCTTATGAGAGGAAAATGCTTAACGTAGCCTAAATAAGCGCGTTGCATTCACATTTTGAGCTTATATTTGTATCTGCACATAGTATATGCTTTACAAGTTTGTCTTTATCACTGTCTTGATACATTAAGCCACTTTAAGCATTTTAGAAAGTTGCCTTACTTGCCATACTTGCAAAGAAGGTAACGTTAATTATTAAACCAACAAAATCTGAGTATATGTATGTGTATTTTGAGTATATGTATGTGTACTGAGTATATGTATGTGTATTTTGCACATTGTCTTCTGTACAGTCTGTAAATATGTACTGTCCATATGTAAATTGCTGTTTCTTTTTTGCACTGTCTGTCCATATGTAAATTGTTTGTTGTTTTTCTGCACTGTCTGGAGCACGCTCATAAGAATTTCACTCACCAAGGCACTTGTGCTGTGGTGATGTGACAATAAAAGTGATTTGATTTGATTTGAGTTGATTTGATTTGAAAATCAAATCTTTCAAAATCCCACAGAAATGTGATTATTTTACTGAGTGAGAGGCAGTGGGTTTAATCAGTGACATTAACAGATTTACTTTTCGGCGTCTTCTCCACGACCTGCTTCCTTTGGTGTTTTTAGACAAAGAAAAAAGGTGAAAAAACATACTGTTTTATCCAGTTTTCTCTCAGAGGGATGATATGAGTTAAGGCCATTGCACACTGAGTCCGAAATGTTTGCATGCGTTTTGCAGTTTTTTCGTATTCTTCATCCTTTCCTATTAAAATGAATGCTACGGATGCGAAAACTGAAAATCGAAGGCAGTGTGTAAACGTGATTGTCACAACGTGAGGTCGTATTTAGTTTTCAACATGCAAAAATTTCAGATGCAAATTTCAGACTCAGTGTGCAGAGACCTTTATTATTGCAATTCTGCGCTAAAGTGACGTTTTCAAATGAGTAACAGAGGCTTGGGCTCAGCTGTTAAACTGTCAACTTTAGATTTGAATCCGTGGCAGAAGGAAGTAGTTTTGCTCAAAAGAGGGTTTTTAAAGACACTCCATTGTTGTGTCTTATGTATTATACACTCGTAGCATTAAACTGTTGTTGAAAACAATATCACCCTCGTAAACGCAAAATATGGCTGTATATCGGCACGCTGTGATTAACTATATATATATTTTTTTTTTTTTGTTGTTGTTGGTATTTGACCAAAATATAATTTAATAAAAAAATATTTTAAGTATTAAAAATATATATAATTTTACATTTATTTCTAACTTTATAAAGAAAGAAGTTGCTGGTGTACCTTTGTCTTTCTCTGAAAACGAAGGGGTGTGGAAAAGCGTGAGGGGTCTCTCACTGCAGGACGGGGCCTTGCTGTCTGTACTTCTGCGCCTGGGCAGGTTGAGCTGGGAGTTGCCCTGCCCTCCTCCAGACACTGGCATGTCTTTGAAAATCTGCAGAGCCGAAAGGAAATTCAAATCAGCATGAAAATGTCAAAGCGCCACAATGACGGGATGAGTGTCTCCACAAAAACAGAACAGACTGACATGCTGCAAGTGATGCTGGGAGATATGACCCCGCGGATGTGTCTAGTCATAAAATTACAATTACAGTTTTTTTTCTTCACTGAAAAAGCTATTCTTTTTTTGCATACAAAAATACTGTATGACAGCTATGAATCTGCTACCAGTGGCTGTCAGGCTCCCAAAGATACAAAGAAGGTCCCTATGACTCATATACACCATTTCAAGTCTGAAGTCATACGTTTGCTCTGTGTGACAAACAGACTGACATTAAAGTTCTGCACTGAACTCCTCCCCTCCACCAAATCTCATTTCCACATGAATATGAGCATGAATCACGGTCAGGGTTTAATATTAAATGTCACTGAAAAATTAAATGGTTCTCATTTTTCCGACAACATAGCATGTTTAAATATGCAGTGGAAAAACTGTATTGCGATTCAACTGTAAACCTGGCAACCCAAGTGAGCGTCAAGTGTGGAGGAGCAGGAGAAGCAACTCTCCGTTTGGAATTTGGACTTCAGTACCAATTTCAACCACTAGCTGTCAAAATTATATAGTACATAGTTTTTATTCATCATTTTTATTCCACATATGTTGTTCGCAGTGTTTTATGGGATTTGTTTTCAACTTTCATTGATAGAAATGAATGAAACACTTATGTGAAATGAAAACGATAATTGTGATTTTTTGTATTTTATTAACTAATGCTGCCCTCGACTAATTATTTTTATAGTTGACTAGTAGTTTATAGTAGTGACTTCGCCTGTGGATTTTTTTATTATTAATTTTTTTCTGCGACTAAGCAACTAATAAAATGTTATTGTACCAAGCCTCTTCTGGTCGACTAATGATTAGTCGACTATTTGGGGGCAGCCCTAGTAATAACACCTTGGAAATATGCTAAACTGTTATTTTTAGCAGCTTGCGTTATCTTTTTATCTGAATATTATTTGTTGGCAGTCACCATTGTTGAGTTTTGTATTCCACGCTAGGTGTTGATGTCTGTGAATGACATAATGACTTATTGTAATATATGAATTATATATATATATATTGTTATTTATTAATAATTCTGTATTGCAAGCCTGTCACATCCCTCAACGATATGATTTGTGTTTCAGTAGCCTTTCTAAACTATTCTGAAAGCTCCATTTAAATTTAAATGATTATAATGAAAAAATTATTATTGTAGCGGATGTAAATATGGGCACGAGTTGCCGTTTACTAAGCGGAACCAATTAAGGTGGAACTGTTTTACCGGGAGTAATAAGACAGACACACAGTCGTACATTGTGTATAATCAAAGCGTATAGAAGCCCAAGAGGCGAAACTCAACAGAACGCTCCATAGCAACAGCTGCGCCCATGACATGACTGTGCAGCCGCCATTTTGGACTGAAAACAACACAAAAACGTTCGTAGAATAATAAGAACCAGTCGCACTTGATCAGCTTACAATAATACTTTCAAAGTATATATATATATATTTGTACCATACTTAAATATAAATGGCTTATTTTGTCGGTACTCCACTAAATTCTAGCTGCTTTGTTGAAAAAATCCGTACAAGCTGAAATCCAGCCTGAACGATGACAACAATAACGTACAATAACTAACGTTAGTGATGATCAAATTAGTTTAAACAGTTTATTTTTAAAGTCTTCCCTTTTTCCACAAAACACTGTGCTCTCTAGAAATCATGTGGGTTTCGGTTGAAAATATGTTAGCATTATAAACACTGAATTAATAACATATGAAATTAAATTCAGATTACAGAAAAATTAGGACTGTTGGACAATAAAATATCAACCGGAATATAACAGCGTGACAGGAAACTGTGTTTGCAGTATTGTCTTATATTAATATCCATTAAACGAAGACTGTAAACAAACTAATATTTTTTTGGTTAGAAAACCCCCAAAAAACAGCCACTTTCTCCAAAATTGTTTCATTATCACAGACGCAGCAATGCACCATGTTCTAGAGATCGTCATGTGTGTAGTGTGTTTGGGGAATTAAAACATACAATATATATTTCAGACCTAGTGTGAAGACCTGGTTAGAATTAGCATAAGCTAATTCTAACTTAGTGGCATATCCATATAAATCATTATTATGATTTATGACTAAAAACAGTTCAAGTTAGCAGGTGTATAAGACAGCGCTACGTCCTACTTCAAAACACAATATTTGTACACGTTTGTGAATAATTACCTGTCATGTCTTTGAGAAAACGATGAAAATGTAAGATTTTTACTGTGAAGTTGATCGTTTTTGCAGTGGATTGACCAACATTGTGTTTTTTATTCTACTGTGACTTCTCTTTCGTTGTTATTCTGTCTATTTCTGTATATCTGTAACGTTACCCAGTTGAAATTTTCACCACAAAATGGCGGCCGCGATGCCGAAGCGCCACCTAGTGGCTGTCACCCAAAAAGCATCAGAGTTTCGCCTCTTGGTATTCTACACTCTTTGGTATAATGTCGTTTCACTCGCTAGCGTTCCTAGCATACAAGCAACGCTAAGAGAATGTGAAACAAGTCTTTGAGTTTCCCTTTGAATCCTCCCTTCTGTAAGCAGCTAATGAGTTCTTACGTCTGGTGCTTTGCGTCGGATATCTTCTTATTGCCATCCATGTTATGGTGAATGAGGAATTGGTTACTGGAGGCGAGCGACAATTATAATTACAAAATATCCAAGCTACCAATAAAAATAACTCTGATGGCACTGGTGACTACCTCATTCACAGTGGAACATATGTGTGTGCCGTGTCTTTAAAGGGACCAGGCATGGAAAGGTTAATTGTTCAGGACATAGTGACAGTCTTGATCTTAAAACCCACCCACTTCACCCCTTCATACAGGAGGAAGTGACCCTATGTCATGTGACGGTGGGCTCAGCTTAAGAAATCAGCCTTGAGCCGATTTGCATGTTGCCATGACAACTACTCTAATCTGCTTTACCCTTTAAGCCCCTGCTGGGTTTGAGGTTACCTGTTATAGCAAATACGGCCTGAGCGAGTACCTCCGAAAGGGTCTCGCTGCTGTGTAAGCCCCCTTTAATAGAGGAATTACATCCTTCATTCATACCTAGGTGCGAGCAACACAGCTCGTGCACCTTAGGGTGATTACGCTTAGAAAAGAAGAGACCAACTGACAAAAACAACCTAACTTAATAGTTGTGCAGATCATCACTACAAAACTGATTTTTCTTAATCCTTAAACAATTTTCCTTGTATAATATGGTAATGACTGGCTACTCTGGGGTGCGTTTCCAAAAGCATCTATGGTGGCAAGTTCTGTCATTACCAATAGAGTTCAATGGAAATACAACCATAGCTGTTTTGGGAAAAGCACCCCTGGTCAGCTCGTAGTCATTCATAAACATACCCGTTCGTGGTTCTCGATCAGGATTTCTACCACGATGTTCTGGAACTTGATGTCCATGATTGCAGCGACTGTCTCTTCCTGAGGCCTCAGCAGCGTAGGGCCGAACACTATGCCGAGGTTAGCAACCGTCATCAAATTCTGCTGGTGGTGACTGGCCACTCTGATGAGAGAGTAAGACATCTGATGTCATTTACTGCTTACTGTAGTCTAGTGCTTTCTGTATAGTTAGCTTTATTGGTGTTCCTGTGGCTCAGTGGTTAGAGCATTGCGTTAGCAGCGCAAAGGTTGTGGGTTCGATTCTCAGGGTACACACATAATGACAATACAAATGTATAGCGTGAATGCACTGTAAGTCGCTTTGGATAAAAGCGTCTGCTAAATGCGTAAATGTAAATGTAAATAACAAAAATAGTACTGTAATAACTAATCGATAAAATCAACAAAGAATAATGGAAAAGTTATTATGCATTCTTAGGTTCAACTTTATATTAGGTGGCCTTAACTACTATGTACTTACATTTAAATGTATCAGTTGATACAATGCACTTATTGTTTATGTTTACATACAAATCTTTACATCATACTTATATATATTTTAAATACCTGCATGTAATTACATTTGCAATTAATTTCTGCAATTACATTTATAATTACACTGTTGACCCATTCCTTACACCTTAACCCACCCTTAAACCAACCCATACGACTAAACCTGTCCCTAACCTTACCCGCATCCCACCTCAATAACAGCAAAAGTGTTAACACAATAAGTACATTGTACTTTTTTAATGCAGTTATAGAGTAGCCACCTAATATAAAGTGGGTTATATAAATATAAAATGTATTTTATATACATAAACCATATGTTGCTTATATACATAAACCAACTATTTACCATAATTGAAATCCAAAAACCCACACAGACACACAAACTGACATTGAAGATCAACACACAGTTTGCCTTGGCTTTGACCGAAGACTTCCCTGAACACTATAAAGCCTACTGTATCATACTTTATACACAGATATCTGAGGCTTCCAAATTGACTTGAACAAAACTTAAAAACATGTTGTACTTCTACTTAATGCCTTCTGTTGACTGATTGAAAGTTTATGTTTTTAACAAGTAAAGGCCTTTAATATCAATCTAAAAATATCCGTCTTCAGGTTGTGGTACTGGTGTCTTTTTGCTGAGAAATCTTGGTAATTCTTGTCAATATTTCAAGATGAACACTAACTGGGGATATTTTTTTTTATCAAATTAAAATGCGAGTTTTGAATATGATACATCAGGCTTTTGAGAAATTAATATTTGTGAAATGTTTCAGTCATTGTAATGCACTGCATTATGTTTTGCCCTTATGATAAAACTACAAAGCTCTGATCATAAAACAAAGCATTTAAATATCATCTTACTAAGAAATATTATATAGATATAGAGCGACGATTTATATGCATTTTATGCGAGTAGTCTGCTATACTATTACAAAGATCTCATTGATTTGCATATGAAGATATCCGAATTTAATCTTGCTTTCCGGGGTTATAAATATCAGCAGCCAATTCTCTGATATCATGAGCCATACAATCTTGATATATCAAATATGATACTCACAAAAAAAGTCAAAAGTTTCAATAAACTTACATAAAAAACAGGTCAGAACAACAGGTTTTAAACTAAAGCCTACTGTCTAATTACAAAAGGACCAGGCATTTGATACGCCCCACTTCAACTTCCTGTCTCATAAGGAAATATCATTCTGTTCATCAAGTGATTTCACGTGGACTTTAATGGTGTAGCTTTTAAGGGTTTTGAACCTGCAAACTTTCAGACATCTGGCCATATATTAAACTACTCTTGCAGTTATACAATTATTAGTACATTTTATTAGGTAATATGAAAATTGTGACTGTGGCAAATTAACCCCTAATCAGAATGATGATGAGCAAGCTAAACAGTCCCGCTGTAAATGAGGATTCAGTGTCAACAGAACCCACGGTAAAACCTTTACAGCAATTATTCCTTCTAATCAGCATGCTGTAAATATTAAACAATTCCCTTTGAACCTTGTTTTTCACTGCTACTGTCAGATGAAACCACTCGTTCCACACTACAACATCATTTCCAAACTTGACCTGAGGGCATACAGCAAGTGAGGCATTCAATCTGCATGCAAAGCGGGTATTACACTTCAACTTCCTGTAATTCTTTTGGACTATGAATCTGATCTTTTGCATCAAGCTGCTTTGCGAAAAGCATTTTCCGTAAAACTCCAAAATACTCCACGATCCGTCAGCGTCACCGAGGAACGTTTCCGCAGAGCTCGGCCATCAGGGTGTCAAATTAAACTCACACAAAAGAAAATGGAGCTGGGAACGGGAGGAAAGGACAGGTGGAGGAAAACAAGCCGCTCTTTTCAGCTGGGCAAACACAAAGGGGAAGTTAAGGCCTTTATTACCATCAGCGGGGTTGTGGTTTTTACAGTGAAAATCCTCTTAGGTCTTCGGCTTTGCTGGATTTGTAACACAGTAAAAAGGGGACGTCAACACCTAAACTTACTTGGCCAAGTGTTTCATAAGAAGCTCCAGCATCTGGCGGTTCTTCTCCGGGAGACGGTGCACTATGGAGTGGATCTCTGCCACCCTCGCCTCGGGATTGTCCAGTTCTAGGAAGACAGAGAAAGAGGAAGCGAGAGAATAAGCGGTTGCAAAGGAAAACAAGCACATTTCCTTTTGCTCCGCATGAACTGTAGGCGTTTTACGGCTGTGTTTGACTCAAGTGCATTCGCAGCAGGAATGGGAGTCTCAATGTGTACGTTTTAGCATTCGCAGACACATATCAGGTCTGAAACATTGCATCTGTTGCTGATGTTGTGAAACAGAACAAAAGATCCCATTCCTGATTCTGTGAGGTCACTTCCTGACCCAGTCTGGACCCACACAGACACATTGTTCTAATTAAACTGACATTAATGCTCACATGTTTGCGTGTTTGTGTAAAAGCACAGTGCCACCTAGTGTATGTGACGGCTACAGCAGTGTCCATTAAGAGCGATGCTAAGCCGCCAGACGCGGGCTCTTAAAGGTCACTGAAATATTAGAGTGATCTATCTGGCTGACATGATATCCTAATAATCCCCAGTAACAAGAATACAGAGAGAGAAAGAGCTATCAATGAGGTTGTTTACACATGACAAGGGACAAAAACATGCAATTAAATACAATTAAAACTCGCACTGGTTTTCTAGTGTAAATATTCAAACCTTTTTAAATCGAGATTTAACTAAAGATTTGAACTAAACAACACAGCTACATTTAACATTTACTTTAGAAGCAAAAGGACTTAAGATATGCAGTCTTTTCTTTTTTAAACAAGAAAAATATCTGCAAATGGGGCAAGAAAAATACTCTTGATTTGCTCTTGAAGTAAGATTTTTTCTTTCCTCACTGGCAGATGTTTTTTTCTTCTTTTAACCAAAAATGTTAAAAAAATTTTTCAAAAAACAAGGCTTAATATCTTTATTTTGCTTCTCAAGTAAATGCATCTTGATTCAACAATGTTTATATTTTTACATTAGAAAACAATACAAAAATACTAAATAAGTAAATCATTTTTGCAGTGAGAGCATAATTATATTTTTGTAGCCTCGACTTCATTGCTTCATTGGAAATGTCACAACCCAAATCGAAACACACAATGCCTGCAAGCAGCACCACAACAGTTATTTATTTTATTTTTTTAAGTATAACATGGTATAAAATCTAATTATAAATATGTACACACACACACACACACACACACACACACACACACACACACACACACACACACACACACACACACACACACACACACACACACACACAATGATATCTTCAACTTATCTTCAACATCCATTCAATAATATCTAAAATAATATATTCTACACAAGAATAATATATTGTCTGAAAACAAGTATTATTAACTTATACACAAAATATATATTAAGAAAATGATCTGTTGATAATACAAAGCGTTCAAATATTGAACGGCAAAATCCCCTTTTAAAACCGACAGCACATATCCAGACCAGACATGTATTTGGTCGTGCTGAACAGAAACCAAACCTTTAGATCACACACACACACACACACACACACACACACACACACACACACACACACACACACACACACACACACACACACACATTTTCACACTTTTTTGATTATCTCTTCTCCAGTTACATACACATTCACATCGTCTCTCTCTCTCTCTCTCTCTCTCTCTCTGCTCATGGGCAAACTCCAGATGGCACCTTGCTCTTTATCACATAAATGGCTCACATAGACAGGAATGAACTAGGGGAGGGGTGGAAAAAAGAGAGAAAATTAAAGGCAGAAAGGGAGGGGTGGAGCTCTCCGAAAAAAAAGAAGAAAAGTTCATATGAGGACAAGGCCCTAACGTCACACTTAAGGGCTGGCAAAAAAACAAAAACACAGAAAGAAAGAGAAAAAACCGAGGCAAAAAGGGCACGGTGGTAGAAAGCTAATGAGATAAGATGAAGATAGCATGAGATACAATGCAAAAAAAGCATCTTAGTAATCAGTCTTGTTTTCATGTTATGCAAGATACATTTACTTGAGCAGCAACATTACATTAAATATTGTTTTCAGAGATTATATATTTGAGTATTTAATATCTGTAATTATATTTTCTTCCTAATTCAAGTTTAATTTATTTTTAACAACATAGTAAATAATTTTAATAATGACGTTTTAAATATTTTTAGCAAAGTAAAAATCAAATAAAATTGAATTAAGTTTGTGTTTAAATCTAAATTGTGAAGTTTCTAAAATTTTTTTTGCAGTGTGAAATCAAAGTTTATGGTCCAAAAGACGATCTGGAAAAGAAACAACATCCCTTGGTGTCTCCACACTGTAAATCCATTTTCTTTCCTCGGTTTCCTGTTTCTGACCGCGTCCTATTAGCCTGAACACTCCTACTCTGCACTGTGTCTTATCAAAAACTCAAACTGTAGTCAAAATAGATCAGAGGAGGGGAAATAAGGCCAGACCGGTCTAACCAGACACTCACTGGCTGCTTTGATGAAGCTCCTCTGGTACTGGTATGTCATGAGCGGGGCCGGCAGCATCCTGATAACAGAAGAAGAGAAAAGATCAGCGATTAGATTAGACTCAACAACAGAAGAAATCATCACATCCAGACAGAGTAAACTGAGAATGCTTGAGGATCGTGTCTTCCTTTACCGTTTTCACGTTCTAGTCTGCTTACTTGCTAACGTCCGAGAGGTTTTATTTTTAGCCTGCAGGGCAATGTTGTTGAATTACATGAATAATCAGACTGTGGGTTAGACTGCAGTTTTATATTTTCCTATGTGATATGTACATCTGATATGAGATTTGAAAAGGGAGAAAAAAGTTGGCTGGTTCGAACCCGGGTTGATTCGTCAAAAATGACTATGGATGTTGTGTACACCGCTGGAGCTATGTTTGCTAGCCGTCTTCTGTAGTGTTGACTAGCCCAATCACACTTTGATGGGCGGAGTTAGTTTAAATAGCCTCTGCAAACAAGGCACATCGTGTAAATAGACTCCGTTAAACTAATGAATTACTAATGAAATAAAAGTCAAGATAAGTGTACTTTTACAAGTGTTTACATTTTAAATCGTTACGTTTTAATAATCTTTTGTCATGCCTTAATAAAAAAATTATCAATTTTAATGTTTAAACTAACGCAAATTCAACATATTTATACTTTCAACTGTAATATTACTAGATTACGGTTAAAATGCATATATTAAATGTACTTTGAATGTACTATAAATGCATGCAAGTTGCAACAGAAATGACATTAAAGCATATTTTAGTTTGCCATAATTCCTTGTTGGTATATTTAACAGTGCACTTTGATCATATATCAAACATTTAAGTAATTATGAAATTACATATAAAGATGTACTTAATGACCACTTACTGTAATTGACACACTCAATATCGGAAGTTTTACTTTGTAAATACAACTACTTATACCGTTAAATAAACAAAGTTATGACATTACATATTTCTCATTCTTCTAATGCTTAGCATACTGCTAGCTTGTTAGCTTTCTAGCTTATTACATCTTTCATCTTTGATCATTTGTTAAGGCCATGCCATTAATAAAAAGTGATGCAATAAACTTAATTGTACAGTATATATAATATATTTATTGTAAATCATATTTATAAAATCAAATGCTGTACCGTAGAGAGAACAGAAAAATGATAGCATACAAGCCACAATTAATGACTATCCTACAAGTGTGACTGGAGTTATTTGTTGTTCAGTATGCATGTGTTCAGAGTTTATTTTGTGGGTGCTTACAGTATGTTTTGTGTAATATAGCCTGGTTGTTGTCATGTGGTCATGTGTGAAGGGGCAGGTTGGTACCTGAGGTAATACTTTATTGCACTGGTCATGGTCTTGATCTCCCATTCTGTGCTGTCCAGCTCCACATCTGCACAGGTTTTGGGGTCTAGAGGAGGGTATGATGGTTAGACGGCAGATTTAGTTTGTAGGTGACCTCGGTTGAACCTTTGTAATTACCCACTCAGCACAGTGCCAGTATGTACAAGCAAACTAAGCATATGCGTGCTGCAAAACAGCCAATCAGCATCACAATTGCAAACCATTTCCTAAAGCAAAACTGTCAAAGTGTGTCATTATCACTCGAGGCAGGCAGTTAAATTCTGGTGATCTGGTGAGTAACACAACAACAGTCTATTCATTCTGCTTTAACTGCAGGGTGTGACGGCATTCCCGTCACTTTTTCATGTGAAGAGGTTTGCGTTTGTACTTATGCATTTGAGAATAATGGTTCCATGCAAAGTGAAGCTTTACACACAAATATAATACTTCAAATAAGTCTGTATGATATTAGTTGAGGCAGATGTGCTTTGAAAGTGCAGTAAAAATATTGTAATATGGGAGGGGCATGAATGAATTTTGGCATAGTGACAAAGAGTAAGCTCAATGCACTGTAACCAACAGATATAACTGTAACCAGACAGATATCTGTCTGAGCGAGAGCAATGCATAATGAAATAACTAGGTCACTCACATAATAATCAATATATCTGTCAGTGGTCGGCAACAGGCGGCCCGCGGGCTAAAACTGGCCCGCCAGTAGCCTCGCGTAGCCAGACCTTCAGTTCAGACTGACGGCTGAAGGTCTGGAATATATGGCTGCATTCATTGGTCAAGGCCCACCCATGAGGCCATTTGACCGACATGTCAAACAACCAATCACAGTTAGTTTCGCTCAGCGTCACGTTTCGGGGCGCCACAATAACATACTGTGAAACTCTCGGATGTATTTTAAAGATTCTATGCCGCGAACTTTAAATATTTCACATACTTTTGAAAATCCAGCGTTTAGTTGACTCTGATAAGCATACGCCGTCACATTTGTAAACACGACGGCTTTCTTCTTTCGTGAGGGGGTTTGGCGTCACGGCCTCCTTGTTTCCAGGAGGAACAAAGAACGCGACACACACGTCTCCCGGAAATCCTATATAATTCAACCAATCCGACGACGACTTCGGCACTACTGAAGTGTTTCCAGATAAGTGTGCCATATGCATCAGACGTTTAGCCAACGGTCCGTGGGCATGACGTCTGAGGCTGAGACTGGCCCGCGCCTGCAGCCACATTATTTTGATAGCGGCTGGTTCTGAAATAGATCTGTCATGACAGCAACAGTTATTCAATATGGCTGATTTTACTCACAATCACTTCGTCTTGATTTTGCCTTCAAAATAAATGCTTTTTCTTAAAAACAACTGATGCACGCTGTTAATCACTTAAACTGGTCCACCAATGTGATTGCGCGAATGCTCCGTTACCTCTCCCTCCTGTAATCACATGCCGGATCCATTACCACGCTTTGTTTCCGGGACCTCGCAATTTACAAGTTAAGCACTGAGTTCACCCCGATAATGAAAATTCTGTCATTAATTACTTATTTCCATATCGTTCATCTTCAAACACAAGCTAAGATATTTTTGATGAAATCCGAGAGCTTTCTGTCCCTGCATAGACAGAAATGCAACGTCAGAAATTAAGTGTTCAATGTCCAGAAACGTACCATTGTTACGTGAACATTGTTAAAATAGTCCATGAGACATCAGTGGTTTAACCGTAATGTCATGAAGCTATGAAAATACTTTTTGTGCCCCAATAAAACAAAAATAACACCATTATTCAACAATTTCTTTTAGCGGGTCTCGTATAAGAACATGGTATCGGATTTGAACGTGGGTTCAAGTACTCGCCGATACCGATCCTGAATTTTTTGTGGTATCGGAGGAATTTCCGATACTAGTATCGGAATCGGAACAACGCTAGAAAAAGGTGTACATATTCTGAGTTAGCCTAATTATGGCTCTCAGGAGAGACACTGTTACTCAAAACAGTTTTAAAGCTGAGAAATTGTATATGTGACATTTATGGCTGAAATTCTTTGTTAATGTATACAGGCCCCGATATACTTCAAACGATATCGAACTGATATGACATCATTTCGAACAAAATCAGGCCGAAACGAAGTTCATTTTGAGTTAGTTTCGGCAGCTTGAAACAGCTCACCAAAGTGAACTTTTTGGGGAAGTTTGTTTTGGCTCCTAAACACCTACCATTGGTCCGTGGCGATTACGCACAATCGGTGGGTGTGTTCTGGAGCTGCACCTTCTTTGATGTGTGTTTTTTTATCCGGTTAGTTTCTCATTCAACAAAGGTCAGGCAGGAGAACAACATCTCCAATCACTAGCAACATAAATACACTGTGTCGAATTGCTGAGCTGCCACAGATATATCCGCACTTGCAGTGGCGTAGCAAGTCCCCCCCAGTCCCCCATTTCACTTTCATTAC